>PVKS010024046.1:11860-31672 GCA_004027875.1 Aplodontia rufa | reverse complement strand
TAAAAAAAAAAAACAACTAATCTTTCGGGCTGAAACGGTGGCTCAACAGAAGAGCTCTTGCCTTATATGTGTGAGGACCCAGGTTCGAACCTCAGCACCACATGTACAACTAAGCATTGGAAAAATAAAAACCAGATGAATAAATAAAAATGGGGGCTGGAGTGATGGCTCAGCAGTTACGGCGCTTGCTTGGCATCCATGAGGATGTGAGTTCAAACCCCTGCACCGCGTACACAGCTAAGTGTTGGAGCAATGAAAGCCACGTGGAAAAACTAAATAAAATTGATTCTGTCTTTCTCTGTCTCTTCCACTGTCCCTCTCCCTTTAAATAAATAAATAAATTTAAAAAATGGATTCTCCCTCTCCTCTTCCTCTCTTTTAAAAAAATGAAGAAATCTCGTGCTCACTTTGGCAGCACATATACTAAACCTGGAGCCATACAGATATTAGCATGGCTCCTGGGCAAGGATGACATGCAAATTTGTGAGCATTCCATATTTCTAAGTGAAAAGTAGTCAAACTCCTGTATTAGACTCAGCAGAGACAAAGCACCACGTAATCTAGGGTGAACATAGATATGCAGGGGAGGAAGGTGGAGGGAATAAATGGCGGAGGGGAGAGGGAGGGAGAATAAGGAGATAATCAACAATGTAGCATACTCTTGACTTCCCTGAGAATCCAAATAATACTATGCAATCGTGTAATTCTGGAAAATTCACAGCCTAAGCATTTACATCGTTTGCAGGGGTGAAATATAGAAGAATCAAGAGACTGGAGTATGGGCAAAGTGGGGGTAATTCTGGTTTAAGAATATATACATACCCTATTGTTACTCTATATGCATTTATGATTGCATAATAACTCCTTAATAAATTTTTTTTAATTTTAAAAAAACAAAATAAAGAAATCTTTGTATTGTGTTACATGGGACACCTAAAATCATTAAAAGTGGTTACAAAGAAACACTAGCACATTCAGCTTTAAAGTGTGCATCATGGGGCTGGAGCAGTGGCTCAATGGTTACAGCACTTGCCTGGCATGCCTGAGGATGTGGGTTCGAATCCCAGCACCACATGTACAACTAAGTGTCAGAGCAATGAACACCAGATGAGAAACTAGATAAAATCAAGTCTCTCTTTCTCTCTCTCTCTCTCACTGTCCCTCTCTCTTTAAAAAAAAAATTACACCCTTTCTCAGGAATGAGTATACTTCCACTGTTTGAGGAACCTTCTGGACAGCTACGTTTTGGTGGATTTTGTTTTGTTGGTACCAGGAATTGAACCCAGGTGTGCTTAACCACTGAGCTGCAACCCAGCCCTTTTTATTTTTTATTTTGAGACTCTGTTTTAATGCACTGGTTAGGTAGATTTTTGTGGTGTAGGGGGAGACAGAAGAGCAGGATGATGGAGGGACATGGAAACTTGGAGCGCTGACAGCAGTCCTCGCAGGGGACCAGACCCCTCTGAAGAGGTTGTTCCCTCAGATGCGGGGCAGAAGAGAATGGTAGGCCAGAGGCAAGATTGGTCTGAGTTCAGCAGGCTGGGGAGGTAAGGGAGGTGAGGGCCTGGAATTGCGATACAGAGCAGAAAGTGCTTTAAACATTCTTTCCTTTTTAAACAGTGGTCCAGCCTCTGCAGTTTGCTTCTACCTGAGCTATCCTTGTATTGCCTTCCAAGTTCCTGGTTCACACACCATCCCTTATTGGTTGCAATGGCTCAGGATGCTGGCCCCAGCCACCAGTGCAATAAATCTTTTATGGAGTCCTACTTGTTACTCAGACCTGATCCAAGAGAGGTGTGCACAGAGAACTAGGTTCATGCGAGGTGTGGTGGTGCACACCTGTATCCCAGCAGCTCAGGAGGCCGAGGCAAGAGGATTGCAAGTTCAAGGCCAGCCTCAGCCACTTAGCAAGAGCTGTCTCAAACAAAAAGTGAAAAGGACTGGGGATGTAGCTCAGTGGTAAAGCACTTCTAGGTTCAATCTCTAAGACCACAAGGAGAGGGAGAGATCCAGTTTCCAGCCTTAGAACAGCTGCATTCAAGCCATCTCGTGTTTCCTATCAGGCCAGGCTCCTTGGGAGGGAAGGCAGCAAGAGCTGGGCTGCCAGGCATCATTCCTGCAGCATGTAGGGCAGGACTGCGGCTGAGGACCCTGCTGCCCACTGGGAGGAGACAGGAGAGAGGTGTGGTAACCATCCGTCTGGGGATCTCCTGCTTATGGAAAGTAGGGTCAGAGAGGCTGTTCACATCCTCACATTGTCTTAGTGGCCCCGTCTCACTGGGGCTCCTTCCCAAGATGCAGCACTTTTGGAGACGAGAATGCACAGGAGAAAAGAGTTAGAAACAAATTTTGAACAATCTTCAAAGCTTAGGACACTTCAGACAGACCCGGGGGAGGAACCACCCAAACTATGAGACGGGTATATGACAAACAGCTTGGGACTGGTCTGCGGAAGAGCCCTTCCAGCAGGAGGTAGTGGGCAGCCAGGAGCCCCTGACGCAGGCCTTGAGGGAACAGGTGGGGAAGAAACGTCCTCCAAGGGCCCTGCTAACCCAGGCTCATCTCCATTCTTGGGGTAGTACCCAGAGAGGTTGTCAAAGCATGAAACACAGACCAGCACTGTCAACATCACCTGGAAAGCTATTTTAAAAGCCTGTCCCCCTGCACCCACCACCCACGGAAGCAGGTGCCAGCCATCTGCACTGGTTTCTAAACAGCACCTTCCAGTGTTCTTTCTCCGCTGAAAAGCATGATGACCCGGAGGCTTTATAAAACGGTAGGTGTCTCAGAACCCAGGGTGAACAATCTCAACCCCAACGCCCTTCCCCATTTCCAATCACATGCAAGCCTTCCAGGGGAACGGCGGGCTGAAGATGGGTCTTCTAACTTACAAAGAGCCCGGCAGCATTTCCTGTGCCCCGTGCCTCATTAGCACATTGGTGCTGCTGCTTCCTGTGACTGACTCTGTGTTTCCATTCTGGCAGAGTGGTTTGCTGTTTTCGCTCTGAGGTTCTGGGGCGTGGAGGAAGATGAGTTTCTCACAGAGCCTCTCCTGGGCCTCTTGGCAGTTTCTCCCCCTGCGCCCCTCGTGTTTCCACCAGAAGGCAGAGGCCAGCCGGTCTCCCTGAGCCTCCTCACGCAGGGAGCAGCAGCACCCACGGGAGGAGAGCACACCTCCTGCCAGCTCTGAGGCCGCCCCAGGTAGAACCCAACCTGCTGTTTTGTACGTTGAGTCTACTCAGCCTGGCATTGCACACACAATGGTGTGGAGTCTTTGGGGGAAAAGAAAGTTCTAGAATGAAAGATTGGATACCTGAGAAAGAAAGAAAAACCAAAGACTTTCGGGGGTCGGAGGAAAGCGACTTAAGAAGAAGAAATTTTGGAGTAAAGTTGTATTTTAGGGAGCTTTCGGAGGATACAGAAGATTTCTGTCATTTTTATCTACTGAAAAAAAATTAAATTCAAAACACAAGCTGATTAGCCTTTTCTCCCGGGAGTCAGCGACATAGGAGCGAGGAAAAGTAGCATGCTGGCTAGCTCGTGAGTGACGACGGGCATTCGCATGAAGCCACAGAGCTGCTCGACGTTCTTGCATGATGGATGTCATCAGCCCGACTCTATGGGACAGCAGGAGGACCTCAGAGCCCAGCACTCTGCGGGTGACTCTCAGCAACCAGGAAGGGTGAGTGACCTGGGGTGGTGAACTCCACTCTCCCCTGCTTTAGTCAGAGGCCTTGGCCCAACCTAAGGAGATTCTAAAGTGCTACTGCCCCTCACAACCAGGCTCAGGTCCACTAAGACCACCAAGCTTAGGCTCAGAGACATTTGCTCAGAGCTGGTGGGAGGAAAGAAAGGAGATGTTGGGGTAAAGAAAAACTGCTGGGAGAAGTTCCTAGCCTGGTGGATATTTTTTCTCTCTCAGAGACCCTGATCTGTGTCCCCAATCTATAGAAACAAAAGGCCCAAAGTCCCAAGGATGTGTTTTTCGATCCTCAAACCTAACCACACATGGAAAATGTAATAATAGACGTAATAAAAATATGTCTTCAGGTCACAAAAATCTCAAACAACTAACTGCAGTTGTAAATTTATTGCTAATGCTTTCAGTCCCGTACAAACTAAAATAAAAGGTCTATCAGGAGTTGGAACTTTAGCAGCACTGGTAGATATAAATCTAAGTGCTATGAACAAAATAAAACCCAAGGATGATAAATTTCAAAATTGCTGTGGATTGGGGAAGTGTTATTATCAGAGCAAGCACATGTCACTTGCAGATGCACATAGCCACTGATGAGGAATGAATTTGTGAAAGTCACGAGCCTGAAGCACTCCTCCAACACTATTTCTTTTTTTCATTGTAGCTTTTATTTTTTAATTGACAAATATAAATTGTACATATTTATTGTGTATGGCAGGTTGATTCGAAGTATTGTACTTCATGGGATGGCTTTACTTCGTATACTATTTCTTCTGTATGTGATATCACTTGAGATCTAAGCAATGTTCAACAATACCGGGTTGTATAATGGTCTCTTGAACTCATTCTTCTATCTAACTGAAATTTTGTATCCTTTGATCAATATCTCCACAACGCCTCCCCCACAGCCCCTGTTAAGCACCGCTCTACCCCAAACGTCAATGAGTTCAACTGTTTTAGATTCCACATATAAATGGGATTCATGCAATATTTATTTTTCTGTGCCTGGCTTATTTCACTTAGCGTAATGTCCTTACAGGGCTGGAGCGGTGGCTCAGTCGTTCGAGCACTTGCCTGGCATGTGCAAGGGCCCAGGTTCAAACCCCAGCACCACATCCACAACTAAGTGTTGGAGAAACAAAGGCCAGATTAAAAAAAATAAATAAAATTGATTCTCTCTCTCTTAGTCTAAAATAATAAGAATAGTAATAATAATGTCCTTCCAGCTCATCGACATAGTCACCGATGAAGATTTTTCTCTCTTTCGAAGGCTGAGTAGCATCCATGTTGTCTATACACCACATTCTCTTTATTCATTCATCTGCTGATGGACACTTAGATTGAGTCCATGTCTTGGCTATTATGAGTAATGCCGCAATGAACATGAACCTACAGACACCTCAAGAACCGTGGGAGTGCAGACGTACTGACTTCATTCACTCTAGATTTATATCAAGTACTGGGATTGGTGAATCATGTGATCCTTCTAGTTTTAATTTTTTTTTAAGAGTGGGAGAAAGAGAGGATCAATTTTGTTTATTTCTTCATCAGGTTTTAGTTTCTCTGACACTTAGTTGTGTACATGGTGCTGGGGTTTGAATCCGGCTCCTGGTGCATGCCAGGCAAGTACCATAACTGCTGGGCCACCGCTCCAGACCCATTTTTAATTTTATTGAAGACCTTTCAAGTTGTTTTACATAATAGTGATACTACCCTCAAAACTATTTCTGTAATCATTCATTTATTTATCATTTCATTCATTCCTCCAGTTAACAAATATTCATCAGGCTCCTACTAAGTACTAGGCCCTGTTGAAGGCACTAGGTAACCAGGGCAGACAATTTCAGGACCTCCAGAAATGTAGAGTCAAGTGGAGTTCAGATGAAAACCAGGTAAACAGATGAAAGTAGCATATAATATCAATCTGTCATAAAAGCTGACGAAAAAACAGAGCAGTGTAAGAGGATTTCAGGTAACAGTGTGGCCAGGGAAGACCTATCTGGGGCAGTCACATTTCAGAAGAGACTTGAATGAAATGAAGGACTAAGCCATGCAGACCGCTGGGAGAGGAATGTTCTGAGGAGAGACAGATCTGCGACCGTATTGTGCTTACACAGGAAGGAACAGCAAGGAACCCCGGAGGTCAAGGCCAGAGGAAAAGTGGGAGGAAATGAAATCAGCAAGTAGGCAGAGGTCAGATTCTGTGAAGACATATGGTCCTTACTGGTTAGTGACTACCCCTTTCTTCTAAGGGTGATGGGAAGCCATGGAGGGCTGCAAGTGGAGAGGAGCCTGGTCTGAGTTACTAAAGTGATGGTGCTGGCTCGTGTGTAGGGGCCAAGAGTGAAAGCCAGGGGGCTGGAGTGGTGGCTCAGTGGTTCTGGCGCTTGCCTGGCAAGCACAAGGACCCAGGTTCAAACCCCAACACCACGTACACAACTAAGCGTCGGAGCAACTAAGGCCATGTGAAAAACGAAATAAAGTTGTTCCTCTCTTTCTCTGTCTCTCTCCACTGTCCCTCTCTCTTTAAAAAAAAAAAAAAAAACAGAGTGAAATCCAGGTGAGCCATTAAGCAGGTTACTGCAGCCAGGCTTGTTGGCACACACCTGTAATCCCAACAACTCGGGAGGCTGAGGCAGGAGGATCACAAGTTCAAAGCCAGCCTCAGCAACTTAGTGAGGCCCTAAGCAACTTAATGAGAACCTGTCTCAGAATAAAATATAAAAAGGGCTGGGGATGTGGCTCAGTAGTTAAATGCCCATGGGTGTTCAATCCCTGGTACAAAAAAAAAAAAAGTTATTGCAAAGTTCCATGTGGAACTCATGCAGCTTACTTAGACCAGGGTGGATGCAGTGGAGAAACAAAAGGTGATTAGGTTTGGGGTAGATGCCTATACCTAGGGTAAAGCAGACAGAATGTGCTAGTTAACTAGAAGCAGGGCATGAAAGTGAAAGAGCAGTTGAGAATGGCACCAAGGTTTTTGACCATGCCACTAGATGATGGGAAATACCAAAGGAGGAGCAGCCAAGAGGCCAGAACATGGATGGTGATAGGGGACAGGGGCCAGGAGCAGCGGGAGAAAAGGAAGTTGGATGATGAGCCTAGAATTCAGAGGACAAAATCCTTCCTCGGTAGTAGGTCTGTAATGTTTGGGGATGGCAGGTCAGTTACTGATTCCTGTTGTCACCTCCCCTGGCTGCTTCCTGTTCCATCAGGCACAGCCACCTGGGGTTGCAATCATCTGGATGCATTTCAACACCCAGCAAACAGAGCAGTGACTCCAGCCCTGCCAGGGAACCATAAGGTAGCACAGAACTTGCATTGGTTAAGTTCCACCCAACAGCCGGGCGTTGCCTGGACACCAGCTCCACAAGTTGGGGGTTACTTGAGTTCATGCAAGTTGGACTCTATCACAGAGCCACTCCCTAATTGTGAGTTGGGTAATATTCTCCAAGCAAGGCAGGAAGCCCAAGAGTGGGGATGAGGGGTAGCAAGGGCAGAGGGATTTCACTTTGCAAGTTTGGAGGACACTGGCTGAGTGGAAAGAGCTTGATCTTTGGACCCCAACAGACCTAGATTCACATTCCATCTCTGTGCCTTCCTACCTGTGTAATCTTGGACAAGTCACTTTTCCTCTCTGAGTTTAAATCTCAGGTTCCTTGGCCACAAAGCCACATAGGGTTGTTCTAAAGAGCAAAAAAGCTTCATGTGCAAACCTCTAGCCCTCGGTAGGCATTCGAAAGAGACAGTTCCCTTCCGCCATGTCCAAGTCCCCTCTCTCCAGGTAGTCACTATTCAGAGATGACCCTCTCTTCCACCACTTGGTGTACCCACCTCGGCTTTCCTTCATCGGGCTCCTGCTCCAAACCCTCGGGCTCTGACTCCTGAAGGAAATGTTTTCTCCGCCCACCTCCCTACCATCCTGCAGCTAGCCGGAGCGGCACTTGCTTTTCCTCCTAGAGACACCGAGCAGAGCCGCAACATCTTCTCGGGGCTTGCGGGACTCCTCGCCATCCTCCTGCTCATCACAGCTGCCTGCATCCTGTGGAACTGGAACAAACGGAAGAAGCGTGAGTCTCCTGTTTATCCTGAGTCCACACACAGTAGGTCCCATCCTCCAGTCCTCTGTCCTTGCTTGGCACAACACTGGTCCTGAGCTGCAGTGATACTGCTAATCCCAGTGCCACAGGGAGGAGCATGGCCCAAGTACCCCTGCAGCCAGTTTCCTCACCCTTCCCCATCTTCTGTCCTCCGAGTCCTCTATTCCTTTAGCTCAAATGGAAATTCTAGCTCAAACTGGAGAAGATATTTTTATGCTAGCTGGTGTGAGTGGGGAATATTTCCGGGACCATCTTGTCCCCAAGCGTCCCCACAGCTCACCCGTGCCATGACCCCCATCTCTCACTGCTTTGCAGGGCAAGTTCCTTACCTCCCAGTGACTATCATGCCCTCACTGACTCTGCCTCGACCCAGACAACGAGCCAAAAATATTTATGACCTCTTGCCTCAGCGGCAAGAAGAGCTGGGTAAGTTTTCCTTTTGATCGGTGCAGTCCTGACGTTCTGAACGTCTGCTCTCTCCACCTTGAAGCAACCTTCTCCACGCTTCCAGGCCATTCTGTGCCTCAGAGAGCACCGAGCTAGGGAGACTAAGCTGCACCTCCACTGTGGCCCTCAGAGCCCAAAGAGGGAGCAGGAGGTCATCTGGGCTTGGGGTTTTGGGTTCCTGATGTTAGGACCGCAGAGGAGAGCCGCATGGCCGTGTGTGGAGAAGACCTGCTTTGGGAGCCAGGGGCGCAGGCACCACAGGCAAGGGATGGGGGAGTGCTCTTCAGGAGCTTCCAAGAAGGCCCCCAAGTCCTAGAGCACATAAGCATGGCAGGTCTGACCCTCTCATCACAGAACACCAGGCTCCATCTGGAAATACCAGGTGCCACACAGACACCTTCAGCCGCCATGCAGGGATAATTTGGGCCGAAGCACATGGAAGACTGGCTAACTGTTTCGGGGGTTCATTCTCACACTTCAGGGAGACATCAGCCAAGGAGTATCCGTATGTTCAGTGCTGAGAGCCTCCTCTCCAGGAATTCCGACAGCCCCGAGCATGTGGTAAGAGTCAAGTGGGGGGGTGGGGCAGCTCAGTGGCAGGGCTCTTGCCTAGCATGCAGGAGGAGCTGGTTTCATCCCCAGCACTGGGGTAAAAAAACAATAAAACTCAAGTGCAAAGACAAGCCCCTTGAGAGAATGACAGGTCTCTGGCAGAAGAACTGAAGGGAATGAGTCCTGGGTCTGGGATCTTGTTTCACTACAAACAGGGTGTCCTCTGGCATTTACCTCGCTGCGCTATTAATAAATTGAGAAAAACAACTTCAGACCTCCCTTCTGCCCAAGGAGAAAAATCAAGAAAGACAGGAGCAAGTGCTTAGGGTTTTAAGAAAGGCACAGGTATCCAAGTACATGATGTCAAAAACTGATTATTTTAACAAAGACATCATAATGTGCTTATCCAAATGAATGTTGGCCCCTTCAAACTTGTCACACCAGCAGGGTACATAAATCCCCCAACAACGCAATTGGTGCTCAAAACACACTTAGAACCCAGCTCTTGGGGTTAATGTGTCAAATTGTCTCAGTGATCCTCAATAGCAAAATTCTAAGTCATTCATTCATCCCTGAAGCAAATATAGAAAGTGCTTGATCAGAAGAAGGTGTCTTGGTCCATTTTGGATTATTTATTTATTTATTGGTACCAGGGATTGAACTCAGATGGCTTTACCACTGGGCCACATCCCCAGCCCTTTTTATTTTTCATTTTGAGACAGAGTCTCACTAAGTTGCTTCTGCCCTTGCCAAGTTGCTGAGGCTGGCTTTGAACTTGTGATCCTCCTGCCTCAGCCTCTCCAGTCACTGGGGTTACAGATGTGCACCACCATGCCAGGCTCCATTTTGGGTAATTTATAATGAACAGAAGTTTGTCTCACCATTCTGGCAACTGGATAGTCCAAAATTGAGGGACTGCATCTCGTGAGGGGCTTCTTGGTGCATTATAACTTGATGGAAGGCATCATACGATAAGAGAGAGCAAGAGAGAGAGAAGGGGGTAAAAGTATTCCTTTGATTGGGAACCACTTTTGTGATAACTAACAGGCCATGACAACAGCACTAATCACCATTAATCACCCCTTAAAGCCCCCGCCTCTCAACACTGCTGCATCAGGGACTAAGATTTCAACACACAGACTTGGGGAGACCCATTCAAATCACGGTGGGGATAGCCACTGAGGTTATGAGGAGAGCATTACAGTTCATAGCAATAATCCTGTGTGTTTTATGATCTGGCTCTGAAGGTGGCTCCCAAGGATGAGTCCAACAGCGTGGTGCGCAGGAACCAGGGAGAAAGGGGCTGCTTTGAACATCCGGCATGCTGCTTGTTTGTTAAAAAGCTAGTCCCTCTGGTTTTGCGGTCCTTGGGCAAGTGTGCTGATGCTGCTGAGGGAGAGTGTGTTGTCACTCAGCCTCTTGTTACCCAAAGGGTTAGGTTCAGTCACTATGCAGCCACCTCCTGTCACCACCTTTGCTTCCTCTTCCTCCTCCCACTCATTGGGCTCTGCTCCTGCCAGTAAGACTTCCTGGGTAGCAAGTCTGAGTGGCTGAGAAAGGCAGAGCTGACTCCCATGCCAAAGTCAATTCCAGGACTTGATAGTCCCTGAGGGGATTTTGCATTTGGCACTGGCGATTGAACCCAGGGGTGCTTTGCCACTGAGCTACACCCCCACTCCTTTTTCTTTATTTTTATTTTGAAATAGGATCTCCATAAGCTGTTGAGGGGCTCACTAAATTGCTAAAGTTGGCATAGAACCTGCAGTCTTCCTGCCTCAGCCTTCTGAGTCTCTGTGTTTACAAGTTTGTCCCTCTGTGCCTTGCAATCGAAATTGTCTTAGGCCCACAGATATGTTTGGACTGTGCTCTGTAGTGTTTTAAGAACACTTTGAATCAGTTACTAACATTTAAAATTGAGCCAGGTATGGTGGTACACACCTGTAGTAATCTCAGCAACTGGGGGTGCTGAGACAGGAAGATCGCAAGTTTGAAGCCAGTCCCAGAAACTTAGAGAGGCCTTCAACAACTTAGGGAGAGTCTGTCTCAAAATAAAAAATTAAAAAGGCTAGGAATGTGGCTCAGTGATAAAACATCCCTGGGTTCAATCCTCAGTACCTAAATATCTGTAATGTCAAAGACATTACAAATTTGAAAGTCCAAATGTCCAACTTTTCTTGAAAATTCAGAAGTTCTAGAAACACCAGACCAGGATCTTTAAATGTCAATGAGCAGCTAAATCTGTGCATCCATGTCCCTTTGGAAATAATGACAAGCAATTTTTTAAGAGAGAGAAAGAATCAATTTTTTATTTATTTTTTCACCTGGTTTTGTTGCTCCAACACTTAATTTTGTATGTGGTGCTGAGTTTCAAACCTAGGTCCTTGCACATGACAGGCGAGTGCTCCAACCACTGAGTCTCCACTCCAGCCCCATAACAAGCTTTTTTTTTTTTTAGTGTTGTCTACATCCCAGGAGCTATTCTAAGCACTTTAAATGTAGTGATACATTTATCTCTCACAAAAAGTTATGAGGTGGATGTGATGATGATCCTCCTTTTACAAATTAGATAACGAAGACAGAGATCAGGGAAAGTGGTCAGACCCATTCAGCCCAAAGTGAGCCTGGGCTTTGAGCCCCCAGTCTGAATCTAAGCCTTTACCTAAGGACCCTGTGCTATATTGACTCTCAACGTGACCTGGGGACACAGGATCTCTCTAGTTTATGACACTTCCTTCCCTCTCCCCATTGAACCCCCGCACTATGGCCAAAACCCAGTTGCATTTGTCATTATGTTCACATGATTGCTCTTCTTAAACTCGGTCCACCTCACTCTCACCTCTCTGGCAACTAGAGCCTTCAGCCCGAGAGCCCAGTTTAGAGCTTCTCTCCAAGGTAGGACTGAGTGAAGGAACTGTGTAGCACAGAAGTGGTGTGCAGGGAAGAAGAGACACTGTGCCCATATTTCTGCTTCCCTCCCGTCACTTTCCCTTCTTCCTCACAGCCATCCCAAGCAGATAATGCCCTCCCGATGCATGCAGCCCGCATCCACGCCATGGGATATGCCGTGGGTGTCTACGATAATGCCACAGTGCCCCAGATGTGCGGGAGCCTCACTTCCTCAACACACTACGTCAACGTCAGAGCTTCCAGGGACATCTCAAGCATATCTTCAGAGGAGACAAACGATTACGTCAACGTCCCCACTGCAGAAGAGACTGCGGAGACTCTGACTTCTAACAACAGCCCACCTGAAAGCCTCTTTGTTCTTCCAAGTGCCCAGGAGCTGGACTTAACTGAGAGAGTACAGGAGGGCTGTGCAGACGCCAGTGGCTGCACCAGCGTTTTTTCTCCAGGAGCCGAGGGCAGTGATCCACTCAGCGATGGGGACGATTCTTCTCAGACCTCAAATGACTATGTCAACATGACAGGTTTGGATCTCGAAGACAACCAGGAGGAGCTGCCCTGGGTGGCATTTCAATGTAGCAGAGACTATGAGAATGTCCCACCAGTAGATCCCAGTGGAATTCAGCAGCAGGTCGAGGAAGAAGTGACATCTTCAAACACAGACCATGAAGAGGGAAGGACAGATGGCCCAGGGACTGACATTCATCCTCTCACAAATAATTCCCTAACTTCAGGGTGTTGTGTAGTTTTCCAGTCATCCACACTGAGTGAGAACCATCAGGTGAAATATGAAGAAGAGACACTAAATGAAGACTCTCATGACTATGAGAATGTGCTAACTGCCAAGTCAGCAGACAGGGACTTGGAGCAGGGGCCTGGGACTCAGCTCCCTCCTGATGAATGAACACCCAGTACCCGGCTGGAAAGCCACATGAAGTGGTCTATGCTGTTGGTTCCTCAGCCACCAACGAGCCTTTAGTGAAGACCCTCGACCACCCTGGCATATCAGTGGATTCGCCTGGGTAGGTTAACAAGAGGCTTCTGAAGGAAGCAGAAAGCTAACAGGCTAAGAGGAAAAGGTGTGGGAAATCCAGAAGGGAATTCTTCTCCAGCAGGGTGCTATGGTCTCTCATGGCAACCTAAGCATGCTTGCTGGAACTTACTGCACTGTTAGGAACTCAAAGCAAGAGAGTTCTTAGTGCCCTGTGAAAGCACAAAGTAGTCTAAAATAATCATCATCACCAACACCAGCAGGTGGCAAAGCAAGAGTGTAGATTATTTTGTGATCCAGGCATCAAGGAGAAGTTGTTTCAAAAAGAGTGCGGACAACAAAATCCTAGTGAAGATGCAGAACAATAGAACTCTCACTTGTCGCCAATGTGACTGCAAAGCTTAAGAGCTCTTTTGAATAACTGGCTGTTTCTTATAAGGACCGAGTTATGGGACTCAGCCATACCTACTGCTAGGAACTGACCCAAGTGAACTGAAAATTTACATTCACACAAAAACCTACACATGACTGTTTACAGCAGTTTCATTAATAACCGCCAAAAAAAACTAGAAATAACCCATCTGTGCTTCAACAGATGAATGGATAAACAAACTGCTGATATTTAATCCATGAGTCGATATGAGGCTATGTTCTCAGCAGGAAAAAGGCAAAGTTATAGGAACGGGAAATATGTCAGTGGCTGGCAGGTTTGGACAAGGAGTTTACTGTGAGGACCTGCACAAAGGAATGTTTAGGGAGACGGACTGTTCTGCACGGTTCTGTGCTGGTGGATATAGAATTATACACATTTATCAAAACACAAGGAAGTTCAGACCACGAAGAGGGACTTTTATTTATCTGAATTTTTAAAAATCAATCAGGGAAACTCAGAGTACGACAAATGAATCTAATTGTATAACAAATGTACAGCATAACCTCATCGAAGGTGAGGTGGCTCGGTGGTTATGGCACTTGCCTGGCATGCACAACTATGAGAATTCAAGCCCCAGCACCACTCACACAGCGAAGTGTCCGAGGAATGAAAGTCACACGAAAAACTAAATAAAAATTGCTTCTCTCTCTCTCTCTCACTGTCCCCTGTTTCTTTCTTAAAATAATAATAATAATAATAATAATAATAATAATGAAAAGGGTAAGGGATTTTAAAAATAAAACCTAACTTTAACTTTGGAAAAGAATGTTTTAGGGGCTGGAGTGGTGGCTCAGTGGTTACGGCACTTGCCCTGGCATGCGCAAGTACACAGGTTCAAACTCCAGCACCCACATACGCAACTAAGTATCCAGAGCAACGAAAGCCATGTGGAAAACTCAATAAAAATTGATTCTCTCTGTCTTTCACTGTCCTTCTCTCTTAAAAAAAAATAAAAAAAAAACTCAGTCCTGAAAAAAAATAAATTTAAAAAAACACTTAAAAAAAGAAAAGAATGTTTTAACTTGAAACTATAAGATAAAAACACAAAGAATTGTATACAAACAGAGCATTATTGTTGGTCGATTGTCTTACAGAGGTTTGAGTTGACAATTCTGAAACTACTTTGTAGATGAGGGTAACACAAATAAATCTATTCTAGATAAGAAGAGTAAGGTTTCTCACTGGCACAGAAAGACAACAATTAAGTAGGGAAAGCTAGAATGAACCCTGTGGTCCTCGATTCGAGTTGGTGATACAGCTCAAGCTCATGTTTAGTTTAAGAAGTATATAAATAGGATAAAGAACTATGTAAGAAATAAATGTGTGTACATAGACTGGTATACATACATGTGCCTCCTAGTTCTGTGCAATAAGAGGACCCAGAAGGAATGACACCCCAGCAGCAATGAGCACACTTGGCACTCAGATCTTCAGTTCTAAATGCTATTCTCCAACAAAAGGAACCAGAGTTCCGTGGAGAAATGGCTAGTTCTAGGGCTGAGACAAGGAAAATACAGGATGAGCTTGTGCATCTTATAGAAAAGGAGAGAAGAGAGGGAGAGAAGAAATGAGGGCATGTCAAAAAAAGCCTAAACTAGACAGGCATGGTGGCATATGCCTATAATCCCAGAGACTCAGGAGGCTGAGGCGGGAGGATTGCAAGCTCTGGACGAGCCTGGGAAACTTAGCAAAACCCTCAAGATAAAAAAGTACAAAAGGGCTGGGGGTGTAGCTCAGGGGTAGAGGGCACCTGGGTTCAATCCCCAGTATCAAGGGGAAAAAAAACCATGAAAAATAAAACATTCAACTAAAAGAGCTCCCAAAGGTAAAGCTGGAACAATTTCAGCAACAAACAAAAATTTAAAAATTATAATATTGGTTAATAATCCAAAGAACAAAATGAATATCCAAGGTTGAATAAATAAATTAAACGGAGAAAAGGGATACATCTTCTTCACAGATGAATTCCAAATACCATATGTAGAATGAAAGACATAGAAAAATCACCATTAAAATACCACAAAATAAGCCGGATGCAGTGGTGCACACCTGTAATCCCAGCAACTCTGGAGGCTGAGGCAGAAGGATTGCAAGTTCAAATCCAGCCGTAGCAACTTAGCAATTTAAGAGCAACCAGCTGTTGGGGGCCAGCCAGTCCCTAAATACCCTCAAGGTCTTGGAGTTGGCAGTGGGTCTGGTTCTACTACAACTCACCCTAAGCAACTTAGCAAAACCCTTCTCAAAATAAAATATAAAAAGAGCTGAGGATGTGGCTCAGAGGTTAAGTGCTCCTGGTTCAATCCCTGGTACCAAACAAAACAAAATAAAAAATTACAAAATTATTGCTACAGGCAAATCTACTGATGAATACTAAAGTTAGTGAGTAATACTATAAGAAGAAAAAAAAGTCATATATTCTCAAAAAATCTCCCTCAAATATTTATTCATTACTATGATGATTTTTAATAAATTTTATTTATTTATTTATTCATCTGGTTTTTGTTTCTCTGACACTTAATTTTTGTTTTTTTACTTATTTGTTTTTTTAAAGAGAGAGGGACAGTGAGAGAGAGACTGAAAGAAAGAATCAATTTTATTGAGTTTTTCATGTGGCCCTCATTGCTGGGAGACTTCCTTATGTATGTAGTGCTGGGGTTTGAACTCAGGTCCTCAGGCATGCCAGGCAAGCACTCCAACTGCTGAGCCACCACTCCAGCCCTACAGTGATGGTTTGGATACATGTCCACAAATTATTTGATACTTCCCCTGGAGCTTACTTCCCCTCCCCTTTAGTATGATCAGGATTTAGTGATTCTTTTCTAATGGTTAGAATTTGGGAAGAGAAAAATAATAAATTTACAGTGGAGAAACTTGGCCAACACCACCTTAACCAAGGTACCAGGGCCAGCTCATCAATCATGTTGTTATCATGTGCTCTCCGACACAACCAAGAATACACCCCAAAATCCAGTGTTATCATCAGAAAACCCAAATTGAATGGCATTGCACAAATACGTGACTGGAACTCCTAATAGTTGAGAAACTGTCACAGATTAGAAGAGACTCAGGAGCTGCAGTGGTGGCTCAGCAGTTATGGCGCTTTCCTGGCATGCACAAGGACCCAGGTTCAAACCCCAGCACCATGTACACAACAAAGTGTCAGAGCAATGAAAGCTATGTAAAAAACTAAATAAAACTGATTCTCTCTTTCTCTCTCTCTCTCTCTCTCTCTGTCCCTCTCTCTTAAAAAAAAAAAAACATGAGACTCAGGAGACATGATGACCGAATACAACATGATGTCTTGGATTGGATTCTGGGCAGAAAAAAGACTTTATCAAGAAAACTGATGAAATTAAAAAATTTCCACATTCTAGTTAGTAGTAGTGCATGAGTGCTAATTCCTTCATTTTTATCACTGTACCTTGATTACTTAAAACATTCACTTTAGAGAAAATTGAGTGAAGGATACACAGGAACTCTTAGAACTATTCTTGCAAATATTCTGTAAATCTAAAATTATTTAAAAATTTGAAAAAAATTTTACTTCAAAGCATGGTCAAAGGTGGGAGAGACATCGGGATTCATCCCACTTAAATAAACGTAAGCCATTCTGCATCTTTCTTCTTTCTGCAAAATGGATGTAACTTAAAGCACACCTTTCTGTGATTGTTCTGGGGATTTGACGTCTCCTTTTTTTTTTTTTTCAAGAGAGAAGGGCAGGGAGGAAGAGAATGAATTTTATTTAGTTTTTCATGTGGTTTTCATTGTTCCGACACTTCATTGTGAACGTGGTGCTGGGGTTCAAACCTGCATCCTTGTGCATGCCAGGCAAGCATTGTAACCGCTGAGCCACCGCTCCAGCCCCGTCTGCTTTATTTTATTAACACGTTCCCAGTCTCTCCTATCAATTTGCAGTCATTTTGCCTGCTGGAAAACATATTTAAGTCCTTTGTATTCACCTTGGCTCTTAGCACAAGACCCAAGATAAATACAGATTATTGATAAATGATTAATGATTAATGTTATAGTTCAGTGCCCTTACTGACAGTGTAAAAAGTTGAGTGAGGATTCTTCTGTTGTTAGGGCTAAAAGGTGTAAAATATCCCACATTCTGAATTCAGGTGGCTACCAGATGTTAGAGGTCAGCCAACCCCCTCAGGGTTTTGAGGGTGGTGGAGGGTCTGGTTCCACTACTAATGGCTCTGGTCACTCCACCTCCCTGCCTGGTGGAGGCTGGTCAGGAAGAGAAAGGTTCTCCTCCTTCACTGCCTCCCTGCTTGGGAGGTGTTAACCATTTCCATTTGCCCCAGGAACGAAGAGGAGAAGGAGGGAGATGGCTGAGGAGAAGCTAGCTGCCCTCTCTCAGGCGTGGCAAGGATAGATGAGACCATAGGGAAGGAGGCTGAGACTGGGCCACTTCAACAAGGTGTCAAGGCAAGACTTGGTGAAGTGTAGGCTATCCGAAGTGGCCTCGCAGGCCCCCAGGGTGGGATGACACCGATGGTTGCAGAAGTCTAGTGACTGCAGATTTCTTTGGGGTAGATTTCTTCAGGACTCTCAGATTCACCCTCTGTGATCACAAAAAATAAAGAATTGGTTTTTGTCTCTGGTTTCCGGGAGAAGTACTGGTGACAACCTGTAGCTTGTGAAGAGATCTGAAGAGGGGCTGGAGCGGTGGCTTGGTGGTTAAGGCGCTTGCCTGGCATGGGCAAGTACACGGGTTCAAACCCCAGCAACCCACGTATACAACTGTGGCAGAGCAACGAAAGCCATGTGAAACACTCAAAAAAAATTGGTTCTCTCTGTCTCTCTCTCTCACTGTCCTTCTCTCTTTAAAAAAAAAAAAAGAAGAAGAAGAGATCTGCAGAGTGGAAAGACCTATGTGACTGAGCCCTTCGCTGGTGGGTTCTGTGCTAGCTCCACAATTGTAGGGCATTCAAATTGTGTCCAGAGAGTTGAAAAAAATGACTGACATGGGGTGGGGGAATAAAAGCTCAAACATTTAGCATCAAAAGTGTTAGGGACTGGAATGGTGGCTCAGTGGGCTAGGGAGGGGTTGGAGCAGTGGCTCAGCAGTGACAGGGCCTGCCCGGCATGCATGAGGACCTAAATTCGAACCCCAGCACCACATGCACAACTAAATATCAGAGAAACAAAGGACAGATGAAAAAATAAATAAAATTGATTCTCTCTCTCTTACTCTCTTTAAATTTTTTTTTTAAATTAGCTTTATTTTCTCACATTTGTTACTAGGAAATTTTAAGAAATTATCTCATCTCATGCATGACAATATTTTTTCAAGATTAGGTTAGGATGAGGGGCTGGAGCGGTGGCTCAGTGGTTATGGTGCTTGCCTGGCATGCACATGTACCTAAGTTCAAACCCCAGCACCACAAACACAGCGAAGTCTCGGAGCAACGAAGGCCATATGAAAACTAAAATAAAAATTGATGAATTATTTCTTGCTTTCTCTCTCTCACTGTCCCTTTCTCTTTAAAAAAAAAAAAGCTAAATAAATAAAAATTGATTCTCTCCTTGCTAAAAGAAAAAAAAGATTAAGTTAGGATGAAAAAGCAGACATAAAGACAAATGTTTCATTCAGCTTTTTGTTGGTGTGAACAAAGACCTGACAAGAACAATGTAGAGGAGGAAAAGTTTATTTTGGCTCAAGGTTTCAGAGGTTTAGGACATCATTGGCTGACGCCATTGCTCTTGGCCCAAGGTGACACAGAACATCAGGGTGGAAGGGCACAGCAGAGGAAAGCAGCTCAGAACAGGGTAATCAGGAAGCAGACAGCTCAAGGGCAAAGAGCCAGGGATAATACAATCCCCAAGGGCACAGCCCTGTGACCTATTTCCTCCAGCCACACCCTACCTGCCTACAGATACCACTTAGGAATCCACTCCAGCTATTAGCTCATCAGATGGATCAACCCACTGAATAGGTCACACAGCTCTCCTGACACAATTGTTCCACCACTGAACATTCCTACATGGTCTCACACAGCTTTTGAGGGAGGCCTCCTATAGAAACCATCACAACTAACCCACTGTGATTCCTTCATTAGCTAAATATAGTGAACTGGTCATTCAAACTTGTCTTTATTGTGTTCTTTCATTCAGAATACTGTTTAATATAAAATACAAAAATTGGCTAAGTCCCCTCCATTCCTCTAAAAGCCCCATCCTCTAGTGGAGAGCAGAAGATAGGTCTTGCTGTCCCATATACCCCCTCGGTATCATGGGCTTTATCTTCATTTCTGGTTTTCCTGTGGGCTGAGGACTGTACTAACTTGTAAATACTTCCAGAAACTCTGGGCCAATAAGCCAGTGACCTCTATCCTGATTTGTCCCTACTAAATCCCATGGCTTTTAAAGACTATAAAGGTTTTTTTTTTAGTTGAGAAATTTATTTGTTGAACAATCGTACAAATTTTTAACAAAATAATATATAACGTATATCAGTTCTGAAGATTAGATTTACCCCCAAGAGTGCCCCCGCTAGCCACCCACCCTTATCCCTCCCTTCCCCTTCCGACAACATCTCTAAAAAAAAGTATTAGGTTGTGGACTGTATAAAGGTTTGTGACTCCTTTTAAACTCCAAATTTTTCATTTCACTATCTACCTGAAATCTTGGCTAACAATATCTCAAACTTAATGTATCTAAAATAGAACCTTTTTTTTTT
>PVKS010024046.1:0-11760 GCA_004027875.1 Aplodontia rufa | reverse complement strand
TCCTGCCTCAGCCTCCCGAGTCGCTGGGATTATAGATGTGTGCTACCATGTCTGGGTTAAAACAGAACTCTTAATTTCCCACTTGCAACCTGTTTCTCCCTGACCTCCCCCATCTTGGTGAGTGGCACACTTTATTTTAGGTTTATCTACTTTGTCTACTTGCTTAGCCCCCCAAACTCAGGAGTCATCCCTGACTCCTGAGACTGGTCAGTTTTACCTCCAGAACACTTCTCAGTTCCATCCATTTCTGACATATCCTCAGCCTCCACCCTAGTCTAAGTGAGCATTGTGTCTCTCCTGGACGGCTGGTAACACGTAACTGGTTTCCCTGCTTCTTTTTTCTCTTCCCTTTTCCTCGCCTCCTGCCCCCATGATACTGGGGATTAAACTCAGGAGTCTTCTACCATTGAGTGATATCCTCGCCCTTTTTATTTTTAATTAATTTTGAAACAGGATTTCTCTATGTTGCTGAGGCTGGCCTCAAATTTGGGATCCTCCTCCCTCAGTCTCCTGAGTCGCTGGGATTACAGGTATGTGCCACTGTGGCCAGCTTGCTCCTTTTCTTTTCAGTTCATTCTCTGTACTGCAGCTTTTAAAGCAAAAATCAGATCACATCACTCTCGCTAAAAGCCCTTAAATGGCTTCCTGCTGTAATTAGAATAAAACCCTACCCAGAAGTCTTTTTATGGTGTGCAGAATATGCTTGACCTGGTGTCTGTCTCCATCTTCCTTTGCCATCCTTCTGCCATCATTCGTCACACAAGAGCCACAGTGGCCTCCTCTCGGTTCTGAGCCTTGTGGAATGTTCTTCCCTAGCAGTTGACCTGGCCAGCTTCTTTTTAGCCTTTAGGGCTTCCTTATAGCGCACCCACTCAGAGGCCCTTTCTGACCCATCTTCTAGTGTCTCCTGATTCTGTTTCATTTCCCCCATAGCACTATGACTGGTCATAATCCATAATGACCCCATTTGTTGATTGGCTGCCTCCCCACTCAGCTGTATGCTCCTTAGGGACAGAGTTGTCTTATTCATGTTTGTTTCCTGGATCTAGACAAGTTTCCAGCACACAGTAGGTACTCTTTAAAGATGGAGATGCTAGTCATAGCCCTGGGGCTCCCACACCTGGCAGTCAGCATGAAGAAGACTCAATGCCCTAAGCCACAGAAGACAGAGCATGAGATATGTTATCAAAGAAGCCACGGAGAGAAGGCTTCCAAGGAGCAGGGTCACCCACGGGCAGTGACACTAAGAGGCTGAGCGAGAAGCGGCAGGGCCAACTCTGATAACATGGTGACTTCAATTTCTTATAAAATCGGTCACAGGGAATCTATGTCCAAAACATCATTAGCTTGAGTTCAAATGATTTTATTTTTGTAGTTATACTCTACCAGTGGTTCTCAAACCTGTTTATAGAACACCTGGAAGGCTTGTTAAAATACAATTTTCCATGGGGCATGGTGGTGCATGCCTGTAATCCCAGCAACTTGGGTGGCTGAGGCAGGAGGATCACAAGTTTGAGGCCACTTTGGGCAAGTGCTGTCTCAAAATAAAAAATAAAATTGCTGGGGATGTAGCTCAGTGATAAAGAGCTCCTGGGTTCAGTCCTCAGTAGAAAAATAAATAAATAAGATTCAGTTTTTCCAAGCCTTGGCTTCTATCCCCAGAAACACACACACACACACACACACACACACACACATACACAAACACACCACCAGTTTTTTTTCATGCAGTTGGTCTGAAGTTGGCTCTGAGAACTTGCATTTCTAACAAGATTCTAGGTGCTATTAAGCCCGGGTGCTGGACTAATAAAGTCTTTTCTGGGGTTTATCTTCTTCTCTTGTTTGGGGGAATCTCCATGACAACAGTATGTCCATCATTAGCTCTGATTACTACTTCCGGTTCCCTGAGCTTTGCCCTGCAATTCCTAGTCCCTAATATCCCTTTGAGCTGGCACTGTAACCAAATCACTTATGCCTTCCGGTTTCTTCCCCAGCCCTGGGTGGCCAGACGCCTGATGGCACTGCTAGCGATGGGAACATGTATTCACTGCTCAGTGCAGCCAGAAAACTGTCACAGAATGTGTTGAGTTTTTGGGTCAACCCCACAAGTCCTGAGGAATAAAACTGGCTCACTGACTCCTAAAGACCTTAATTTAGGTCTCTGTAGGTTTTCTTAGACAGTAAGACTTCTGAAATGAAAGGGAACTTATTCTATCTTCATTAAACCCAGCCAAGCTGTCCTGCAATAAAGCTGCCTGGTCTCCTCGGGTACAGCACATTCATTCACACATCCGTATTCTAGAGTGATCTCCTTCCTCCTTCCACCACTCCACTCTCAGGACAGGAAGACACACTGTAAAGGGGTCTCCCCCTTACGCTTGCTTTTTTTTTTTTTTTTTTTAGAAAGAGAGAGAGGGACAGTGAGAGAGAGAGAAAGAATTTTATGTAGTTTTTCAAGTGGCTTTTGTTGCTCCGACACTTCATTGTGTACGTGATGTTGGGGTTCAAACCCACATCCTCACACATGCCAGGCAAGCACTGTAACCACTGAGCCACTGAGCCAGCCCCTCCCTTTAGGCTTTTAAATGGAGCCTCACTCAGTGGTCCCAAAGTCATTTATCCTTACAGGTATGATTGTCTTCCTGAAATCAAACTTTGGCTGGGTCCTCCCAATCCATCAGACGTGCCTTGCTCCCCGTCCCCTACCCCAGTACTAGGAGTTGAATCCAGGGGTCCAGGGTGCTCTACCACTATGCTCCTTACCCGGCACTTTTTTTTTTTTTTTGAGATGGGATCTAAGTTGGCCACTTTGACCTCAAACTTGAGATCCTTCTGCCTCAGCCTCCTGAATAGCTAGGAGTACAGGCATATGCCACCACCCACTGAGCAATGGCTCAGCCTTTGTTTTTTTGTACTGGAGATTGAACCCAGAGGGCACTTAACCACTGAGCCACACCTCAGGCTATTTTTTTTTTTTCAGGGCTGAGGACCAAACTCGGGGCCTTGTGTGTGCTAGGCAAGCGCTCTGCCACTGAGCTAAATCCCCAACCCCAGTCTTTTTTTTATTTTGAGACAGGGCCTCAATAAGTTGCTTAGAGTCTTGCTGCATTGCTGAGGCTGGCTTTGAAGTTGCCATCCTCCTGTCTCGGCTCTCCAAGTTGCTGGGATTATAGGCGTGCACCAGTGCACTTGGCTCAGACATATTTTTATAACCTTAAATCTTAGTGGGGGTCACAGTTCTTGTCCCTTCTGTTTTGTGGGATGAGTCAATTTCTGAATAAATCTGTAGCTATAGAAAGACAGAGGGGATTTCACTAAAATCTATGGACCCAGCCCCACAAGCAAATAGGTGTGCTTGGGAAGGAACATTGTTAAATTCTTTTCGGCCAGAGCTCAACGTCTTATCCAGGCAAAATATCCTTCTAGACCCATAAAATATTTAGTTGGTACTTATACTTAATGAGAACTTGTCTCAAAATAAAAAATAAAGGGCTCAGTGGTAGAATGCCTCTAGATTCAGTCCCCAGAATGGGGTGGGGTCTGGTGGGGGTGGGGTGGCTAGCATGCCACAGTACAAATGTTCAGTAAATGATAGTCATTGTTGACAGTTTCTACTCTAGAAACTCATCCTTCTCCCCAAACCAGTTTCACTTCAGGTTTTTCTTACTCATTCCAGGGCCACATAATCTTCACACCCAAATTTCTCCCAATAGCTGACAATCTGATATTGAGTAACTATGGGAGGTCATTGTTTTGGTCTGGAGTCCTGTACTAGGCCCCAGTAGACTAAACCAATCCAGAACAGAGTCACTTGTGTAAATGCCACGTCATCAAGCTGAACTTAGAAAGAGGCTAGTTTTCAAAACAACAGCCAACCCTCCAGGGCCCTGAGAGGACCTGATAAGGAAGTTCCCTGTGCTTTAACCCTATAAGGGAAGCAACTACAAAATTGTCACTGGAGTCCTAGGCCAGAGGTCTGACTCTGGGGGGATACCAACCAACCAGGTTCAGCCACTTGCTCCAAAATCCAAATGTTAAAAGTGATGGTGAGGGCTGGAGCAGTGGCTCAGCAGTTTCTGCGCTTGCCTGGCAAGCATGAGGACCCGGGTTCAAACCCCAGCACCACATACACATCTGAGTGTTGGAGCAACGAAGGCCATGTGAAAAATGAAAAACTAAATAAAGTTGTTTCTCTCTTTCTCTCTCTCACTGTCCCTCTCTCTTTAAAAAAAAAAAAAAAGTGATGGTGGACTGGGACTGGCTCAGCAGTTACGGCACCTGCCTGGTATGCAGCACCACATATACAATGCGGTGTTCAGGCAACCCCAGTCACAAGGAAAACTAAAAAAAATTCTTTCTTTCTCTCTCACTGTCCCTCTCTCTTTAAAAAAAAAAAAAAAAAGTACTGGTGAAAAGCAAGAAAGAAGCTTTTACTCAAGGTCGCCACACGAGAAGATAAGGGACCCACATCCTTAGCCCTGTCCTTGAGGGACCCACACGGACTTTGAGGTTTTATAGAATGGAAGATGAGGGCAAAGGTTGGGATTGCATAGCTGGAGGGTTTGCACAGAGCCAGAGCAGGTGATCTTGCTCAGGCCTGGTCTGGTCCAGCTTTATCTCAGCACTGGTCACAAGGGGACTGGTCTAAGATAAGAAAGCTACTGTTTCCTGGGGGATGGTTTTGACTCATCCCAAGATTTTGTTGATCAAAGCTGTTGTTCCTGGAATCCAAGGTGACTCAGAGCCAAGAAGGCAGAGGCAAAATGGCAACAGATATGCCAAGTGTTTTGATCCTGTTTCTAGTTATACTGGGCATGGGCAGAGTCCAAGTTCCTGTTATAATGCGTCCCCCCCACACCTCATCTTTGGTCCATTCCTCAGTCTCTTTTTTCAGCACTGGGAATTGAACCCAGGGCCTTCACTGAGCTATATCCCCAGCCCATTTAAAAAAAAAAGTTTTGTTTTTTTTTTCCAAGAGAGAGGGACAGTGAAAGAGAGAGAGAGCCAAAGAGAGAAACAATTTTTGTTTAGTTTTTCCTATGGCTTTCGTTGCTCTGAGACTTTGTTGTGTATGTGGTGCTGGGGTTTGAACTCGGGTTAAAGGACAACTGTCTTTCCCTTTTTACTGTCCCCGCTCGGCTTCTTCTTTGCTCTCACTTTAGTACCTTTGTCCTTGCTTCTATTTCCCTGCAGGGTATTCAAGACAGGGCAGACAGTCCCTATGTTGACCTTTTAAAGTCAATTAAAGTCAATCAAGACTCCTTAGAGGTTATTTTCAGGATCTTGTGAAGAACCTCTTGACTCCTTCAGCCTTTTCCCTCTACAAGTTGTGCCATCTGCTGGGATGGCTCAGAGTCTTGATGACCATATAGCTTCCTTGGCAACCTTGGGGACATGCTATTTTCCAGTGAGCCTCCTCTTTGCAGAGAGTACATTGATTGGTTTCCAACCTCTAGACCCCCATGATCTCCCTGATCAGAAGATTGGGTGACTCACCAGAGTTACAGGGCACTGTTAGAGGGTCCTGTCATTTCCTAAGTCCTGGTTGACTTTGGAGAGGGAGGGCCAAAATATTGGTTGTCCTCTTAGCCCTTTAATCCTCTTAGTTTTTGGCCTTTAAATCTTGATTACTGAACACCCAGAAGGCCAGCGTCTCCAGTCTTTATTTTTTTAAACTGTAATTTTTTAAAAAAGAAAACTTTAAGAACTTTATTTTTTTATGTGGTACTAAGGATTGAACCCAGAGCCTCACACATGCTAGGCAAGAACCCTGCCACTGAGCTGTAACCGCAGCCCCTCTCTAGTCTTGAAGTGGAACTAGAGAGTTCTAATTTTCATTTTGTAATTTTATAGCTACCCCTTACATTGAATTGGGGTTAATGTTAGTACTGGGGGGTCGGTGTCAGATCTTTTCTATCCTGTGATGGCTACCATTTCAAAATACTGCTCCTATTATTTGGTTGGAAGTTGTGTTTCTGCAAAATGTTAATAGGTAATAGTTATAAAGTTTTTATGAGACAAAACCTTTTTTTTTTTTTTTTGAAGTACTAGGAATTGAACAGGGGTGTTCTACTACTAAGTTATATTCCTGGCCCTTTTTATTTTTTATTTTGAGACGGAGTTTCTCTAAGTTTCCCAGGCTGGCTGCAAACTTAAGATGCTCATTCCTCAACCTCTTAAGTCCCTGGGATTACAGATGTGTGCCACAGCAGTCCACTACCAAACAAAATTAACAAGAGCAAAACATCTCCAGTTTGTACAGTAGTTCTGAACCAAGAAACAATCTTCTTTAGAAAAGAATCAAAACTGTGGATGGAAAAAACCTAGAACAACCATGGTTAGAATTTTGAAGAAAGTACAGTAATTGACAAAACTAGTATTTCCACTGTATGCAGGATTTTAGGATAACTATTATGATTGATTGCATTATTATCATTTTTTTAATGAGCAGGGAGAGAGAGAGAATCAATTTTTTTCCTGGATAATGAGTTGCGAAGGTGGTGCTGGGGTTTGAACCTGGGTCCTCATGCATGCCAAGCAAACGCTCTACCACTGAGCCACCACTTCAGCCCCCTAATTGTACTATAACAGGACCATCAGGCTCTCCTAATCATCTCTCTAAAAATTTAAATTCCCATTCCAGTGCAAGATATAACATAATTCTGTACACACACACACACACACACACACCTGACTTATTGATAACTGGTTATTTTTTTTTTAAAGAGAGAGGGACAGTGAGAGAGACAGAGAAAGAGAGAAACAACTTTATTTAGTTTTCACATGGCCTTAGTTGCTCCAACACTCAGTTGTGTACGTGGTGCTGGGGTTTGAACCTGGTCCTCGTGCTTGCCAGGCAAGCGCTGAAACCGCTGAGCCATCGCTCCAGCCCTGATAACTGGTTATTTTTATCCAGCTATAAAACATCAAATGACCCAGATCCCTATCTAGATTTTCTTTTTTTATGTCTCCTTTTTTTGTCTCAAAAATAAATGAAATGTTTTAAAATCGAAGTAGAGTTTTTTTCCCAAGTAGAATGTTTACAGATGTACAACCTAGGTGACCAATGCCCAATCCTTTTAATTATTACAGTGGCACTGCTTACAATGAATGCAAAATGTTGTGAATATCTAATTATCTTTACTTTAAAAAATGAGAATAATGGAGGCTGGAGTGGTGGCTCGGTGGTTAAGGCACTTGCCTGGCATGTGCAAGTACACGGGTTCAAACCCCAGCACCCACATACACAACTAAGTGTCGTAGCAACGAAAGCCATGTGAAAAACTCAATTTAAAAATATTGATTCTGTCTCTCCCTCTCTCTCACTGTCCTTCTCTCTTTAAAAAAAAATAGTTTTTACTATTGAAGCAAAATTCAGAATCCATGGCTCAGTAGGATAACTATAATCATGTGTCTCTGCCCTTAACAGATCTACGTGGGTTAACAGCACCTATAAAAATCAAAGGCTAGATTTAGACTTCTTATAAATTTAGGAAATAATGTTAATGACCACAAATTGATTTACTAGGTAGGCACACTGGTGCACACCTGTAATCTCAGTGACTAGGGAGACTGAGGCAGGAAGATCTCAAGTTTGAAGCTAGCCTGGGGAACTTAGAGAGACCCAGTCTCAAAATAAAAAATAAAAAATGTTGGGCTGGAGCAGTGGCTCAGCAGTTACAGTACTTGCCTGGCATGTGCAAGTATGTGGGTTTGAACTCCAGCACCACATACACATGGAAGTGTTGGAGCAACGAAGGCCACATGAAAAACTAAATAAAATTGATTATCTCTTTCTCTTTCTCACTGTCCCTCTCTCTTAAAAAAAAAAATATTGGGGAAGTAGTCCAGTGGTAGAGCATCCTTGGGTTCAATCCCCAGTTCCAATAAAAATTGAAACCTAAAATAAAAGAATATACAATAAAAAGTAAGTATCTTTCTACCTAAGACATCCAGCCCTATTCTCCTCAGTTAGCTGATACATTTTTCTAGACAAAAAAATTATTTTTGGTACTGGGGATTGAACTCAGGAGCACTTTATCACTGGGCTACACACTCAGCTCTTTTAGATGATGATGATGATGATGATGATGATGATGATGATTCGAAACAGGGTCTTGCAAAGTTGTTGAGGTTACCCTTAAATGTGCACTCCTCCTGCCTCAGTCTCTCGAGTAGCTGGGATTACAGGTATGCACCAGTGCACCTGGCAATTTATCTAGGAAATTTTCCTTTTTTTCAGGGCTGAGGACCGAACTCAGGGCCTTGCGTATGCTAGGCAAGTGCTCTGCCACTGAGCTAAATCCCCAACCCCCAGGAAATTTTCTATACATAAGTAGGCATATTTGGGTTGGTGTTTATATTGTATTTTGGAAAGAGAAATTCTGTGGTAGATTAAAGGGGAGATTAAAAGGAGCAAAAACAATAATGATAAAGGCCTAATCTAAGCAGTATTGATGGGGATTAAAAAAGAAAAACATAGATTTAGGAGATATTTAGGAGGTAAAGTCAGGAGCTGGGGATGTAGATCAGTGGCAGGGTCCTTGCCTAGTTCATGCAGGGCCCTGGCTTTGATCCTTGGAACCAAAATAAAAACCAGGAGGTAATAAAGTCATAAGGTAATTAGGACGATTGGATAAAGTCCTTGATTGATGCCTCAGAAACCTGGTGGATGGTGGGTGGTGCCATTCACTAAGACAGACTTCAGCAAGTGATGCTGGGAATCAGGTGATGATTTCAGTTTTGGGGGTGCTGAACTTAAAAGTGCCTCTGAAGCACCCAACTGGAGAATCTTGTAGGCAGCTGAATCGAGATCTGGGTCAGAGATAAGATCTGAGTCACCATATGTAATTAATTCATAGTTGAAACCAAGGAAATGGGTGAGACAACTCAGGGAAAGGATGTAGAGAGAAAAGAGGAGGGTAACACCAACGGTCAAGTGAGGGATGGAGAAGGAGGAACTTGCCAAGGAACTGCAGAGCAGGCAGCCACAGAGTTCGGAAGGAAACCAAGATAGAATTTTGCCCTTTAAACTAGGAGGCCGGGGTGGCTGGAGCAGCGGCTCAGCGGTTACTGTGCTTGCCTGGCATGCATGAGGACGTGGGTTCGAACCCCAGAGCCACGTACACAACAGTGTTGGAGCCACGAAAGTCACATGAAAAACTAAGATTGATTCTCTCTTTCTCTCTCTCACTGTCCCTCTCTGTTTAAAAAAAATAAAATAAATAAAATAAGAGAGGGGGAGTTGAAAGAAAGAAAATGGCCAACGGGGTCAAATGATTATGTGATGATTTAGAGTCAAACAGACCTGGGTTTGAAATCTGAATTTGCCATTTGCCAGTAAAGACACCTGGGACAAACCACTGGAACTTTATAAGCATTTGTAAAAAGCAGTTATCGACAGCTCCTATCTTATATTGTGAGGATAAAACTGAATAATGCACATGAAGCTGTTAACACAGTCTCTGGCACATAATAAACTACCAATAAATTCTGGCTAACAATAATAAGAAAATAAACACTGAAAAATATTTATTCAACTTAAAACAATGGACCCTACCAAAGTAATTTTTTTTGAGAGAGAGATAGTCTAGTTTGTTTATTTTTTCATTTGGTTTTTGTTTTTCTGACACTTAGTTACATAATGTGGTGCTGGGGTTTGAACCCAGGTCCTTGTGCATGCCAGGCAAATGCTCTACCACTCAGCAACCTCTCTTCATCCTACTAAAGTAATTTCCTAAAAGTCATAAGGATTGGGGCTGGATTGGTGGCTCAGTGGTTACGGTGCTTGCCCGGCATGCACAAGTACACCAGTTCAAACCCCAGCAACCCACATACACAACTAAGTATCAGAGCAACTAAAGCCATGTGAAAAACTCAATAAAAATTGATTGTCTCTGTCTCTCTCTCACTCTCTCTCTCTCTCACTGCCCTTCTCTCTTTAAAAAAAAAGGAAAAGAAAAGAGTCATGAGGATCTTAAATCCAGATGAAATAGATTTAAAGGTATGTAAGAGATGGAAAAATGGTTAAGGAATTTGGCAATGAAGATAAATTGAGAATTTAGGTGTGCCAGGGATGGAGTACAATTTTTTTCTTTTTCTTTTTGGTATCAGGGATTGAACCCAGGGGCACTTAAGCACTGAGTCACATCCCCAGCCCTTTATATTTTTTTTATTTTGAGACAGAGTCTTGCTAAGTTGCGTAGGACCAAGCTAAGTTGCTGAGGCTGGCTTTGAACTTGTGTTCTCTTGCCTCAGGCTCCTGAGTTGGTGGGATTACAGGCATGCATCACAAAGCCTGGCCTAATTATTCTCTTTAGAACCTAATTTTGTCTCAACAATTTTGTTTTCATTTTTTTTAAATTTTAAGAGAGAGGAACAGTGAGTGAGAGAGAAAGACAGAATCAAATTTTATTATTTTATTTAGCTTTTCAATGTGGCTTTTGTTGCTCTGACACTTTGTTGTGTACGTGGTGCTGGGGTTTGAACCCTCGTCCTCACGAATGCCAGGCAAGCACTGTAACCACTGAGCCACAGCTCCAGCCCCTAATTTTTTATTCTTTTTCTAGAAGACCATATAAAACCTTTATTCTCAAAGCAAAAATATATCTAGTATGCTAAATGGTTTTGTGAATTATTTATTAGAGAGATCTGGAGACTGAAATTGCTTTGTAGTTTGAGTGTTTTTTAAGTATGGGGAAATCAGTCATTGTGTGCTTGGTCTAGATGCATTACCCACTTGTAACACATAAAGAGCAAGCCCACACCCACTCCTAAGAACACCTTGGGTATGCATTGGGGGAGATCCCCAAGTGGATTCTCCCCGACAGAGGGTTTCCCCAATGGTGCTTCCTCTTCTCACAGCCTCAGGCTTTTAACTTCTGCCCTTTTCGAAGTCCCCATTGCCCTATCATTTTCTTCCCCACACTGGGAGAGACTACTGGAAACTGAAATATGATATACGACTATTTCCATTGAGAGGGGGCTGATGGAAAAACTGCTACAAGAGTCTTACCGTGAGTGGGATGGGAGTTGTTTAAAAAAAAAAAAAAAAGTGGTCATGTCAGGCACAATTGCACACACCAGCAATCCCAGTGACGCCAGGAGCTGAGGCAGAAGGATCGCAAGTTCAAAGCCAGCCGTAGCAACTTATCAAGACCCTAGGTAACTTAGCAAGACTCTCACAGTAAAAAATAAAAAGGTCTGGGGATGTGGCTCAGCGGTTAAGTGCCCAAGTTCAATCCCTGGTGCAAAGAAAAAAAAATGTGGTAAGCCTTTAAGTATTGGTAACTATTAAAAGACATTCATGCGGGCTGGAGAGATGGCTCCACGGTTACGGCGCTCGCCCCCTCATGTGCGAGGACATGAGTTCAAACTCCAGCACCACATACACATTGAAGTCTCTGAGCAACCAGGGCCACATGAGAAACCAAATAAAAAACTGTGTTTTTTTTCCTTTCTCTCTCTCTCACTGTCCCTCTCAAAAAAAAAAAAAAAAGAAAAAAAGAAAAAAAGAAAAAAAAGACATTCATGGTATATTATAAAGTGAAAACAAGCAAATTGCAAAACTACATGCATATTTTATGCCTGTTTTTATTTTTATGACACACATTTTTTTTTCTTTTTGTGGTGCTGGTTTGAACCTAGGGCTTCAAGCATGCATCTCCAGCCCCTACATTTAATTCATTCTAAGATGCATATCCTTTAAAATTTTAACATCTGATCAAGGACTGTCAGAATTTAATGAGCAGATTTTTTTTT
>PVKS010024045.1:0-31574 GCA_004027875.1 Aplodontia rufa | reverse complement strand
CATTTTTTTACTTTTTATATTTTATTTTGAGACAGAGTCTTGTCAAATTGCTTAGGGCCTCGCTAAGTTGCCAAGGCTGGCTTTGAACTTGGGATCCTCCTGCCTCAGCCTCCAGAGTCAATGGGATTGCAGGCGTGTACCACTGCACCTGGATGATTTCAGCTAACTTTTACATTGATTGGTGCCACTGAGAACACCTTAGTCTCCTACTTTTTATTGCTTGTGGTCTCTCCAGGCATCTTTCTCACTCTTGGGAAAGATGATTGGTTCCTGAGAAACTCTTCTCTTGGTTTTACTTTAACAGAAAAGTACAAACTCTCAGCCGAACTTTCCACTTGGAGAAATGCAGGCAGAGCGCAGCTGCTGGAGAAGCCAGGTATCTAATGCAGACGAGTGAGCATCTCTTTTCTTGTCTGTTCTGTGAATCTCTGGAAATAACCACACTGCCCCTGTTCACAGTGCCCGTGCTCTCTCAGCTGCAGTCCACCCAGGATTTTTATTTCAGGCCTTGCACTGAACACCAGCCCAGTCCTTTCTTGAAGGCCACTGCTTTGGCCTAGTGGCAGGACATGATCCACTGTCCTGTATTTCCTGTTTGTGATGGTACTGTGCTCCTCTGGCAACCTTGATTCACCGAGCTGTGTGGATTAGCCTCCTCTGCCTCATGGCAAGGCTGCCCTTCTCCTCTCGGGCGGGCACTCTGCCAATTGCTCATCTCTGCAGGGTGGGGGAGCCCCTTCCACAATCCCCAATCCCTCCTTCAGCTGCTTAGAACTAGAAGTGTTAGTTAAATCCTTTATGAAAGCAGTTTTCAGGATTTACTAAATAACTAACCAAGTAAAATAGAGGCTAGTCAGAAAAGGTTATCAGAATGACTGAATCTGGGTGAACTTCTATGGTGAACAATGAGAGCTGATTACAGACGCTTTCTTTCGTCCTATACTGTGGGAGCTGCTGGCTCTCATGGTCTCCCAGATTCTTAGTTCTTGGTCTCCTCCAAGGCAAGAAAGTGAGTACTTGTGAAGTTTGGGATATGCACACTTACTGGCAGTTAAAGGTGTCAGTTCTTTGTGATTGAACCCAGGGGCACTGAGCCACATCCCCAGCCTGTCTTATTTTTTTTTGTTTTTGTTTTTGTTTTGTTTTATTTTGTTTATGAGACAGGGTCTTGCTAAGTTGCTTAGGGCCTCACTAAGTTGCTGAGGCTGACTTTGAACTTGTGATCCTCCTGCTTTGGACTCTAAAGCTGCTGGGATTACAGATGTGCACCACTGTGCCTGGGTTAAGAGGATTAGTTCTACAGCCCATGGCGGAGTGAGAGAAGGCATGCCAAGTCTAGCTCTATAGGAAGAAAAGAGCGTTTGGAAGACAGGGCACCTGTGAACGGGAGCTCAAGCAGGGAGCAACTCCGGAGGAAAGAAAACAGCCAGTTGCAGGCACTGGTGGCTTAGTATGGAGCTGCAACCTTCAGGAACAGAGGGAAACTGAGCACAGAGCATGCTTGTTGTCTGTTGAGCAGTCAAGAGCTGCAACTGAGGCTGATTTGACATATTGAGTACCCTTCCCTCCATCCCAACAATCAGAAGATGATGCTTTGGGAAGAAGTCTCTCCTGTGTTTGACATTGGCCGGGCAGGAAAATGTACAAAAGTATAAACCCCCTTTTTTTTCTTAGAAGGATGGGGGGTGGGGATAAATTTTTATTGAGTTTTTCACATGGACTTCGTTGCTCTGACACTTAGTTGTGTATGTGGGTGCTGGGATTTGAAGCCGTGTGCTGGCGCATGCCGGGCAAGTGCCATAACTGCCGAGCCACTGCTCCAGCCCCCCATACCTTTCTTCTTTAGTGTTGACTTCAGTTCTGCTTCTGTACCTTCAAAGCTTCTGAGTGTGCTTTATTTCTCTGACCATCTCCCCTTGCCCATTTCTGTGGTTACTTTCTAAAGTATGAAAGTGGAGACAGAGGAATATGGTGACGTGAAGGGCTAATCTCACTTCAGAGGCAGCTCGTCTTCACTTTCTGGACTTTGCCTCTTCTCCTGCCCATTTGGGCAGAGATATCTGGGATCTCAGACACTTGCGGAATGGCCTAAAACGACCTGGTGGCTCACAGACTCCTTGTCCTGTGGTGAGGCACCTGGCTAAGGAGGCCCGATGGGGATGCACCTTAAACTGTATGTGGCAAAGAACCATTAACACTTACAATGGTTTTTAGAAATAATACATAGTGGGGCTGGAGTGGTGGCACAGTGGTTACAGCACTTGCCTGGCATGCATGAGGACCCAGGTTCAAACTCTAGCACCACATACACAGCTAAGTGCCAGAGCAACGAAAACCAGATGAAAAACTAAATAAAATTGATTCTCTCTCTCACTATCCCTCTTTTTTTTTTTTTTTTTTTTTTTAAAGAAAGAAGGACAGTGAGAGAGAGAGAGAAAGAATCAATTTTTGTTGAGTTTTTCACATGGCTTTCGTTGCTCTGACACTTAGTTGCATACTTGGGTGCTGGGGTTTGAACCTGTGTACTTGCACATGCCAGGCAAGTGCCATAACCACCAAGCCACCGCTCCAGCCCTTGCTGTCCCTCTTAAAAAACAAACAAACAAAAAAAACAGAAAGAAATAATACATAGTATTGTGGGCCAATAATTCTATAAAACTTAAAATCAGGTGTTTGAATGCTGTGATAATGCCACGTTGTTACAAAGATTTGTGCTCATGCCCACTTCCTGCATTTCCCCTGGTGTAGACAGGTGCCCAACAATTAACTCCTGCACAAGCACAGGTCTGCGGGACACACCTGGAGGAGCCCAGCTCTGAACTGGGGGCTCAGGGCAACAGGGCCTCTTGCCTGACTTCAGAGTGGGTATTGACACCAGATATTCTAATACAGACTCCTCTTTTCACATGAACCTATATGGTTTCTCTTATTCTAACTAAAAGAATACGATAATTTATGCGGAAGGTAACCAGTTCTCTGTTTTATTTTAAATGGCTTGCAAAGGCAATTAATCCCCTCCCTTTGTACCTGATGCAATCCTGAAATCCATCATTCTTATCAGATAATATATTTGCATGTTGTTTCAGAGAGCTCTATATACATGTATATAGTGTATAGAGAGTTTATAATTTCCCTGATTTTACTTTACCTCTTAGGTATAGTCTTCAACAAGAGAGTTCCAGGTGCTATGTATATTCTTCCATTGTATTCTTTTAAAAATTTCCAAAAAGTTGAAATCTCACAGCATCTCATTAAAGGCAAAGGTATTCTCTTTTTGAAATGCTAAAAGGCATAACACTGGGGGTCTGGGACATAGCTTAGTGGTAGAGCACTTGGCTAGTATGCACAGGGCTCCAGGACCGATCCCAGGTACTGCTAGACAGAAAGCAAAGCCTCAGATCTAACTTCCATGTCAACTCTATTAATTTGTGATACTTACGCTACATAAATGTGCCTGCACTTTCATTTTTTCAAAACGGAATCATTCATCTCTTAAATGTTTATTCATGAATTTATGAGAGCCCATATTCAGTATGTATGTACAAAAGTGTATAAATGTATCCATTTATTGAGTTAGCATTATGGATATATATTGTTTAAAAGGTGAGGCTGCTCAAAAGCTGGATATGTGAAATTTTATAATCGTGGCTAGTTAGGACAAAAGCTTAACAATAAAAACAACGCAAGTCAAATAACTTTAGACTTGTGCCATAGTATATAATAATGAATGTCTATGTAAATAAGTCAAAGCTTTTTATTCAATTACTTAAGTCTATTATTTACTTAAAATGGTCATTCTAGAAACACATTCCACTTTTGATTTTTTTCTTTCCTCTCTGAATTCCATTTTCTTTCCTCCCCGAACTCTCCTTTTACCATCCTTCCTCCCCCATTTCTTTATTCCTTCCAAAATAATCTACCAGGCATCTATTTCTAGCTTTGCACAGTGCTGGGTGTCAATAAGGCAAAGGACAGCAAATGCCCTTTGCCACTTGTGGTCAGTGGGGGACACCAGACATGCAGCTCTGAAGTCAGCAGCTCCACGTGAGTTGAGCTCAGGTATTTGTAATAGAGATCTCTGATGTGTGTGCATATAATGAGAGCCCCAGAGAAGTCCTCCTTGTAGGGACTATATGTTCATAGGAGAGAAAGAAAGGTTCTCTGAGGTCTTGAGTAGCCAGGGGAAAGCCTCTTGGAGAAAGCAAATCTTGAGCTGAACCCTAGGGTTGCTAGGCCTCAGATTAGCAAAGAATCTGGGCAGGACTTACGTTCCAGGAGTCAATCATAGGATGATCTGGCTAGAGCCAGGGAAGACTGGAGAGAGGATGGAATTGACATTTTGGGGATCAAGACTGGGTTTGCATTATGGGCCCATTGATTGGCAGCCCAGTGATCTTGTCTCAACAAGATTCTCAGACGATGGCTTTTTGTTGGAGGTTCTCCAAGCCCAAGTTTCCACGCTGTGCCCACATCTCTTTGGTATTCATCTATGTACATGGAGAGCTGGGTACGCATACAACTATCTGCCTATGGGCTTCCTCTCCACCCCTCTTAGCCATGTGAGCAAGTTTGCCTAGTACAGAAGACAGATTGGGAATGTCAGATAGTTAAGCTCCTCATCCATTGCTGGATGGGGACTTGGTGGACACCTGTTCCAACGTCTTCTTCCCTCAGTTTAGATAACACCATGGTTTGTGTTTCATTGTCTACAGAGTTCCCAGTCAGGAATGAGCTCCATTTTCCCACAATGGATATGGTATTGGTGATGCTCCTTTTTATCAGCTGCCTGCGTTCCCCTATCTCACTTTCCTCCTCTCACTGCTGTTTCTTGGTGTTGATTAACAGATGAACTATTTGCACTTGAATCTGTCTCTCAGAGTCTACTTCTGGGAATTGAAATCAAGATAGCAAGTCATCTCCTTTTGCCCATCAATTCCATTCATTGATAATGACTGATTCTCTTCTAAATGCAATGACACCTGGATGATAGGACTTTTGGGTCAAATGGAAACTTTGATGTATTAGTGTCTAATGCTAGGTGTTTAAATAAATAAAGCCCCAGTAGAAGTTTATTTCTTTCTCATGTAACACTCAAATCCAGGCAATCTAGCAGGGACTTAATGTGACAAAGTTTCTGCCATTGTCATAGTCTGTCAGTTCCCGGTGACTCCAGGATTTTCCTGGAGGTCATCTCCACCTTGGTTGCTGAGAAGGAAGAAAGAGCACATAGGAAAGTGCTCATCAGAAGATTTATTTGGTTTTTGTTTGTTCAGACCTGGGAGCGATACAACATCACTTCCACTCACATTATATTACGTTGAAATTCAATCACATGGTCAAATTCAAGTGCAAGGGAAAATGGCATATGAATTGAATCCATGAGCAAAAAAAAAAAAAAGCAAAGCATACTAAATATTCCAGGAGGGCAGGGAGTGGTGTCTTCAAGGGACTCACAATTGTATGCTCAGCTGCTTTCACAGTGCTTGACACATGCGAGGCAATAAATATTTGTTGAGTGAATACCATGTCTTATCAGTTCCTCCCTGGGGGTTTGCCATGGGTCCCTACCTATCTCTAACTTCCATGGTTCCTCCTGTTTACCTTGGAGTCTCAGTCACAGCAATGAATTGGAAGTTCATACTATTTCTGCATGGGAAGTTTTCAGATTATCCTGTCTAAAAGAAGAGAGCCTTTCTTTATTTTTCATGCTTTATGGTTTCAAATAGTTTTCTCATTTAGACTGGGAAGTTGTCACTAAAAAAGATATAAAAAGGAATGAAGACGATTGTCTATCTCCTGACAAATGCTATCTCTACCTTAACATTCACGGATATGGAATATCAAAATGTTCCACCACGTGGTAGAAGAGATGTTGAATTTTGCCATAAAATAATAGCAATTTTTTTTATGCCTTAGGTATAGCACACTTTCAAAGACCTCCCAATACAAAATGAACAGATTTCTGGGATTTTTGAGAAATCTTTTAATTATAAAACCAATAAAAAAACTTTTTATTGAAGTAAAATGCATATGTCTAAAGTCTGCCATTCATTGGATTTTCATAAACTGAACACATCTGTGCAGCCAAATCTCAGATCACTGAGCAGAAATTCCCATTACCACTGAAAGCCAACCTCTGACTTCCCTTCCCTCTGTATCTCCTCCTAAAGAGTAAATGTGATTCTGACCTCTATCAACATAGTCTAGACTTGACAGTTTTTGTCCTCAGCTAAATTAAATACGGTATGTATTGGTTTCTATCTGAGTTCTTTCAGACAATAGTGAGCTTTTCCTGTTTTGTTGTACATAATCCTCATTTCTATATTGTTTCATTATTCAAATATACTACGATTTATTATCCATCCCACTGTTGATGACCCTTTGGAAATTTTCCTTTTTTTGCCTTTTGTAACTAGCTAGTAATGATTGTTATTGTTGTTGGGTGTTTGTTTGTTTGTTTGTTTGTTTTAAAGCAGTGCTTTGTTACGAAGTCAATACACTCTCAACCAGCTATCTGGTCCCTGGATTCTATTAACAGAGTTCTGTTATTCCAAGTTATTACTGTTTTTTTAATTTTTGGATTTTTTCCCAACTAAAATCAATCATGGGCATAGTAGAGAGATAAGAGGCAGAATTAGGGGACTGGAGTGGTGGCTCAGCAGTTGGAGAGCTTGCCTAGCATGTGTGAGCTTCTGGGTTTGAATCCCAGCACCACATACACAACCAAGTGTCAGAAAAACAAAGGCCAGATGAAAAAATAAATAAAATTGATTCTCTTTCTCTCTGTCTTATTCCATTCCTCTCTCTCTGAGAGAGACACAGAGAGAGAGAGACAGGGAGAATTAAAGGAATTATTATTTAGTTCTGCATAATAAAGGGCCTCAAATCTTAGTGGCTTCACAAGATGACAATTTTATTATTTCTCACAATTCTGTGGGTTGATTGGGATCAGCAGAGCAGTTCCTCTGCTTCATTTGGTGCAACTGGGACCCTTCAAGTGGCTGAGGACACACAAGATGCCTTCACCTGGTGTCTGCAGCCTGGTCTGGGTGGCCAGGGACTGTCTGAATCACTCTCTCTCTCTGTGGTATCTGGTCAGTTATGAAGATAGCTCAAGCTTCTTTCCATGATATTGGATTCCTAGAAAGAGAGAATGGAAGCTGTGTGACCACTTGGGATCATGGCTCTAGAACTCTCAGAATGTCACTTGTATTCTATTAGTCAAAGGAAGTCACAGGGACAGACTGAAATTCAAGGCAAGCAGAATTAGACTCTCTCAATGATGGGAAAAGCATGTATTATAGAGGGGTGAAAAGAATTGTTGGTGGACATCGTTGCAGATGACCTCCCACAATAGTCTGTCTTTTTCCAGCCACAATTTGGGATGGAAAAATATGCCCAAGTCTTTAGGGTTATACGGAGAAATGACTCCATATTAGATATGGAGGGAAGGTAAAGCTGATGGCAGAGAGAGGTTGCTGCACAGAGTTGGGAGTGGCATGCAGAGTCCGGACAGATGCGTGGTCTGCTGCCCGTCACTCCTCTGGACTTGTTCATTCATCTAATAAATTTAAAGTAGGAGACTTGAGACAGTGTGATAGAGTGATAAACAATTTCTAGAAGTAGCATTATCTTTATAGGTTGCCTGTTCAGAGGGCAAGAAACATTTGGAAATCAGATTACTCGATTAGGTGCCAGAGACGGGGACAGAGGTAATGATCCAGATGAAATTGGGACACAAGAGAGTCAGGAGTAAGGATGAGCACAGAGAGTCAGAGGCAGCTCCTGAGCATCTCTCTGGGCTACAAATGACTGGTAGCTTCCAATAATTGATTTGTATGAGTCGAATTTAAGGAGCCAAATTAAAGTAATATAGGAAGCTCCATTATTCTTGGGGAACTAAAACAACAACAACAACAAAACCAAACTGAATTTGCTCAGTCAGCACTTTGACTGTAGGTTGTGTTTCCAAAGGATTGCAAAGGATTTGACCACAGTCTGATAAACCACTGGAAAAGGATTTGAGATTAGGAGAACCTGGGTCACCATGGAATTTTGCAACTGGCTGAAGGTGAGACTCATTTTTGGAATTCATAGGCCCTAAAGATTCAGGCAACTTCAAGTGACATTTCAGGTGGTGTTAGTGACCCAAAGGAGATGTCAAGTTTAAGGGGTCCAAAGAGAACTCTGGTGCATGCTGGTGCAGCAATGAGCAATGTTGTTAGTGTTTCACGTCTGTAAGATGTCAGTGGCTTCAAACACCAGCACTGTTTCTTTGCCTGAGATCTCTTTGCCAGCTTTACTACCATAATACACAGGATATTCATGTTTCTCCTTCAGCATTCCTTTACCTATAACTGATAAGCTTTGGTATGTAAATACTCCAATTCCTTTGCTCCTCAAAGGGATAAAGTGCTTGTTCTATAATGGTTTTAGGTGGGATTAAGTTCCAGTTGCCCACAATTGGTAGCTGGCTCTGATTACATTATTATTATTATTTTTAAAGAGGGACAGTGAGAGAGAGAGAGAGAGACAAAGAAAGGGAGAAACAACTTTATTTTTAGTTTTTCACATGGCCTTAGTTGCTCTAACACTTAGTTGTGTACGTTGTGCTGGGGTTTGAACCCGGCTCCTCGTGCTTGCCAGGCAAGCACTGAAACCGCTGAGCCACCGCTCTAGCCCCAGATTACATTATTTTTTGACTGCTTTAATTATTTTATTTTTTGAGATTGACTCTCACTAGGTTGTCCTGGCTGGTCTTGAACTCCTGGCCTTAAGCAATCCTCCTACCTCAGTCTATTAAATAGCTGGGGACTACAGACTTGCACCACCACACCCAGCTGCTTTCACTTTGAGCTGTTTTAAAGTATAGAAAATTTGTGGGGCACGGTGCTGCACACCTGTAATCCCAGCGACTTGGGAGGCCAAGGCAGGAGGATCGCAAATTCAGAGCCAGCCTCAGCAACTTAGTGAGGCCCTGAGTAACTTAGCAAGACCTTGTCTCAAAATTTAAAAAAAAAAAAAAGGTGTCAAGAGCTGGGGATGACTCAATGGTTAAGTACTGCTGGGTCCAATTTCCAGTTACCCCATCCCCAAGAAACAAATAAATAGAATAAAATAAAATATGTGAATTAGTTGAAACTATGAAGTATGGTAAAGGAATCAGGAGATGATTTCCTCTGAAAAGGTAGGTTGTTATTCTCAGTTCCCAAGAAGACTGGTGTGCCATTTCTTGGGGAGGGGCTGGGTCACACAGCGAAGCGTTGAGGTTGGTCAGGAAGCAGGAGAGGGAGGACTCTAGGTCTGGGGGAGGCAGTGGATGAGGCAGGGTAAAGAAGATTGGCTTCTTTTTTTTAAAATTTTTATACTTTTTTTTCATTTGTTCAACATAGTCTTACCTTAAGGGGGAATTGTTTTCACAGAATCATGAACACATGCATAATGACAGAGCAAGCAGAGACTGATGCCAGTTCATGTTCTCCCCGCTTTGGGTTCTCCCTGATCCCATGTTTCCCCTACTTTACCCCTAAGTTAGTTTGGCTTCTCATGGAAGTTGAAAGTTCCTCATTGGGTTGATAACCCCCCTACTCCCTCCCTCCAGCTGTGTTGATGTTCCTCCTATTCACTCCCCGCTCCCTGCTCCCCTCCCTTCATCCCCCAGCATCCTAGGCAAGGTTCCCCCTACTCATGTAATAATTCACCCATGTTGAGGTTATTATTTGCTTAGCTAACTTTCAATCTGTTTCCAATTGTATTCTAGCTTCTACATGAGAGAAAACATTCAGCCCTTGAGTCTCTAAGTTTGGGATATTTCACTCAGCATAATTTTTTTCCATCTCCATCCATTTGGCTGCAAATGCCATGATATTGTTCTGATAGCAGAGTAGAATTCCATTGTTTTGAATCCACTCGTCCAGTGAGGGGCATCTTGGTTGGTTCCATAGTTTAGCTATAAGTAACTTGAGCTGCTATAAACATTGATGAAGCTGTGTCTCTGTAGTAGGCAGATTCTAGCTCTTTTGGGAAAATACCCAGGAGTGGGATAGCTGGGTCATAAGGTCATTACAGGCCTAGTTTTTTGAGGAGTCTCCACACTGCTTTCCAGAGTGGTTGTACAAGCTTGTAGTCCCACCAACAGTGTGACAGTGTTCCTCTCTTCCCACAACTCCTCCAGCATCTGTTTGTATTCTTCATTTTTGCCACTCTGATAGGAGTGAGGTAGAATCTCAGTGAAGTTTTGATTTGCATTTCTCTGATTGCTAGCGATGTAGAGCATTTTCTCATATATTTATGGGCTTTTTGGACTTCCTTTGTTTAGAAGTTTCTATTTAGCTCCCTACCCCATTTATTGATTGGATTGTTTGTGGTTTTGGTGTTCAGTTTTTTGAGTTCTTTGTATTCTGGTTATTAGGCCTCTGTCCGAGGTGTAGTAGGCAAAGGTTTTCTCCCATTCTGTAGGTTCTCTCTTGACTAGTTCTTTAGCTGTGAGGAAGCTTTTTAGTTTAATGGCATCCCATTCATTTATTCTTGGCTTTAATGCTTGCGTTATGGGAGTCTTGTTAAGGAAGGCAGTGTGGACACCTATGTTGAGTATTGTTGATCCTATTTTTTCTTCTAGCAATTAAGATTGGCTTCTTAATGTTGGTGGGCTCTAAGACACAGGAGCTGTCCCCAGTTATCTGGTATCTGGCCTGAGGTGATGAGAGCAAATGGATTATGGTCTAGAGTGTGACTGGAATGAAGCAAGTGGTTGGGATGTGGGCTCTGCATTATTTGTATTAAGAAGTGCATTCTGGTGGGCAGGTTGATTACTGTCTCCCAGGGATTGGCTAACCATGGAGTTTGTAGGCCCAGATGTTAGAGCATCATCACACAGGAATGAAAGATGTGGTTATGGGCTGGAGTGGTGGCTGAGCAGTTATGGCACTTGCCTGGCATGCACGAGGACATGAATTCAAACCCCAGCACCACCTACACAACAAAGTGTCAGAGCAATGAAAGCCAAATGAAAAACTAAATAAAATTGATTCTGTCTTTCACTCTTTCTTTCTCTCTCTCTCATTGTCCCTCTGTCTTTTATTTAAAAAAATGTGGTTAATATAGACATTTTCTTCCCCCACATCAATGTTCCTGTCTCCTCCCAAATAAATTACTTGTATCCAAATCCTTTCTTTAGGCTTTGCTTCTGAAATAATCCAAACTGATTCAGACAGCTATGGAGACTTTTAAGAATCTAGATTTTAGGTTGCTAACCTAAGGTGGTGAGAATGAAAAGAAAATACATATCTAGAATGTGCATAATACTTTTTTCTCATTTTTTATTGGTGCATTATAGTTGTACATAATGATGGCATTTGTTGTCACATATTCATAGATGCACACAGTACAGCAACACAATCAGGTCAATACCTCCCCGCCTCCCCTCATGCCCCCTACCTCCCTCTGCCTGTTTCCCAGATTCCTTGCCTCTTTTTCTAGGTCCTACGTTTTTTCCTAAAATACCCAAGTAGAGTGATGTAATTTTTATAACTATGAAGAACATTTTTTATATACGTGAATAACTACTTTTAATCTTAAAATCATGCTAGTTGACTAGAAAACGCACACACACATACCCATACACACACACACACACACACACACACACACACAATTTTCTTCCAAAATGCATTTAATCCCAATTCTTATCAGCTGTTTGAGTGGTATGCTGGTGCTAGGTTGTGACACCCTATGAGAATGGATCACTAAATATTCAGGAAATGTCAAAGGTGGTCATGAAAGTGTGGATAGTTTGAAACTGGCTATGATGGGAATGCTTAGGATATAGAAATTGTCAAATGCTGCAACAGGAGAACCGAAAAGGCAGATTTACCAACACCACTGTAACTGTGGGATAGTTATAAAACAAAAACAAAAGAGAACATCTGTCACGGAATTTTAAACTCCTAAATTCAAATATAGGAAACAAGACCCAAGAGACTGAGGGAGTGAGAGGACCAGAAGGAGAACAGGTGGCAGGTCACAGGCTAATGTGAGTCTCTTGGTAGTAAGGTCTGTCATGATTGCAGTACCTACCTGGGCTTGGATTTCAACCATTATAAATATGACTGTATTGGTGCATTTTTCATTTGCAGATTTTATTTGCAGGGTAGTATGTGTGTCCAAGAGGAAAGAAAGAGGGAGGGAGAGAGAGAGAGAGAGAGAGAAGAGAGCTTTCTGCAGGGTTAACTGACAATTCAATTTTAACAAAATCATGTTTTAAAGGCTAAAAAAAAAAATTCTCTGAGCATTCGCTGATACTGTAAATATGGAAAGTCTGTTATTGAACAGCAGTTAAGTAGATGCCAAGAGGGAACGTTGTGACAAAATCTCAACCAAATATTGATATGAACATATTTCTGTTTGCCTGAAAATATGTTCTCTCCATATGGGAAAGGAAACTGTAAGGAGAGAAACACAAACAACACATTCAAGAAATGCTGAGTGGAAAAGCTGTTTATCTGCCAGAGCAAACCACCCCTCTTCATTCTGTGAATTTCCCTGGAGAGGTTGTCAGGAAATTTACTTACACAAATGGGAAGCCAAAATTCTCCCATTCCAGGAAAAATGACAGATTTCAGGGGCCGCTATTGGAGAAGGGTGACAACACACACAATATGGTTGTGCTCTGAGCAGGTATCTTGATTTAATCACCAGGGCTTTTTAAACCCTAGGGAAAGGCTAAGTGTTCCCACTTTTAGAAAATTGTACATATTTGTGTATTAACTTAGGTAATTTTATATTTGGCATCATCCTCAGTCCCAAGAGTTTCACCTCTTTTGGACTCAGTAGATCTAACAGGGAACTCAGCCCACAGCTTTACACCTCTGTGTCGAATTCTAGAACAAGAAAAAAAAATCAGAATATTGTCTTCCTAATGGTGTTTTTCTTTTCCAGACATGAATCATATTAAGTTAGATTGAATGCTTGTGTCCCCACCAAAATACATATGTGGAAACCTAATCTTTAACATGAGGATATTGGGAGGTGGGGTCTTTGGGAAACAATCAGGTCAAGAGGGCAGAGCTTGTATCAATGGGATTATTGTCCCTTTAAAAGAGACCTCAAAAACTCCCTTACACCTTCTGCCAGGTGAGAACACAGCAAGAAGGTCATCGGAGTCAGGAAGTGGGCCCTCTCTAGACACTGAATCTGCCTCACCTTAATCTTGTATTTAGCCTCAAGAACTGAAAGAAATAGGGGCTGGAGTGGTGGTTTGGTGGCTTGGCGGTTACGGTGCTTGCCTGGCATGCATGAGTACATGAGTTCAAGCCCTAGCACCACGTACACAACGAAGTCTTGGAGAAACGAAAGCTGCATGAAAGACTAAATAAAAATTGTTTCTCTCTCTCCCTCTCTCTCTCTCATCCCTTTCTTTAAAAAAAAAAAGAATTGAGAAAAATACACTTCTGTTGTTTCTAAGCTACCAGTCTATGGCATTTTTGTTATGGCTGCATGAATGGATTAAGACACATACTACTGAGACTAATTAAAAGGAAGAGAACAAGCTAGAAAGATGAAAAGTAAAGCAGCCCAAACATACTATGCTAGTTTAACTATGAGAAGTGCATTAGACAAATTCCAGTTGAGGAACATTCTACAAATACCTGATCAATGAGTCTTGAGATCACCAAAAAATAAAACCTGAGAAGCTGTCACAACCCAGAGAAGTGTAAGAGACAAGACAACTGAACAATGTGGCATCCTGGAAGGAATCCTGGGACAGAAAAATAGCATAGGGAAAACTGAGAAAATCTAAGTAAAATGTGTATGTTATTAACAATAACACCAGCTGGGTGTGGTGGCGCATGCCTGTAATCCCAGTGGCTCAGGAGGCTAAGGTTGGAGGATTGAAAGTTCAAAGCCAGCCTCAGCAACTCAGTGAGACAATGTCTCAACACAAAAAATAAAAAAGGCTGGGGATGCAGCCCAGTGTTTAAGTGCCCTTCAGTTCAATCCCAGTACAAAAAAAAAAAAAAAAGCTTTTTAGGCCTGTGTGTATTTCCTGTGTATATCTGTTTTTGTGGTAGTGTTTAAGGATGACCACCATCAATTTCTTCCCTTTCTATTTGTGCACACTGCTCTTCCCATCAAGAGTTGGAGTCTAAGAGTTGGTTTGAACCCACATTCTCACACATGCCAGGCAAACACCGTAATTGCTGAGCCACTGCTCCAGCCCGAGCACTGAGTATTTAAATTCTGATATTTAAATTCTACTATGCACCTCTCCCTTTGAATTTGGGTCAGGCTCAGCAACCTGCTTCACCAACGGAACATGAAGGAACTGACACTCTGGAACTTCTGAAGCTGTAGATGAAAAGCTCATGGCTCCTTCCTAGGTCGCTTGGGATATTTGCTAACCACACATATGCTCTCAAGATATTTCTTGCAATCCAATCTGTAAGAAGAGTGAGACACACAAGCCATATGCGTGTGTTCTAGGTGACAGACCCAACTGAACTTCCCAGCCCCACACAGCCAACTATGTGAGTGAATCATTTTGGATACGCAGCCCATGTGATTCAAGTGCCAACCACCATCTGACTATCTGTGTGAAAGACACCAAGTACGAACAGCCCAGCGGAGCTCAGTACACCCCTGGAATTGCGTGTAAAAACATCAAACAGAAAGTCAATAAGCTTTGGGGTGATTTGTGAAATGGCAATAGATAGCTGGAGACCTCCCTTAAAAACAACCTAGTTAGGGGCTGGAGCAGTGGCTCAGCAGTTGGAGCACTTGCTGGCATGTGCAAGGACCAGGGTTCAAAACCCAGCACCACATATATAACGAAGTGTCAGAGAAACAAAGTCCAGATGAAAAAATAAATAAAATGGATTTTTTCTCTCCTTAAAAAAAAGATAAAAGTAGGGGCTGGAGCGGTGGCTCAGCGGTTTCGGCGCTTGCCTGGCAAGCAGGAGTACCCGGGTTCAAACCCCAGCACCACGTACACAACCAAGTGTTGGAGCAACTAAGGCCATGTGAAAACTAAATAAAGTTGTTTCTCTCTTTCTCTGCATCTCTCACTGTCCCTCTCTCTTTAAAAAAAAAAAAAAAAAAAAGATAAAAGTAAACTATTTAGATATTTTCCAAGTTTGATCAATGAATGATGCAACCCCCTCAAAGCCAATCTGCACAATCTGGCACAACTAAGTGGAAACACTTTGCTAATTATAGCATATATTGAAATTATAACATATATTGAAAGCATATATTGAAAGTTTTTAGCACTGAGTATTTATTTATTTATTTTTAGGAGAGAGAGACAGTGAGAGAGAGAGAGATAGAAAGAGAATCAATTTTATTTAGTTGAAAAACTAAATGAGGGGGCTGGAGCGGTGGCTCGGTGGTTACGGCGCTTGCCCTGCATGCTCCAGTACACGGGTTCAAACCCCAGCACCCACGTACACAACTAAGTGTCAGAACAATGAAAACCGTGTGAAAAACTCAATAAAAATTGATCCTCTCTGTCTCTGTGTCTCTCTCACTGTCCTTCTCTCTTTAAAAAAAAAGAAAAAGAAAAAGAAAAACTAAATGAAAATATGGCTTTTATTGCTCCGACATTTCCTTGTGTATGTGGTGCTGGGGTTCGAACCCATGTCCTCACACATGCCAGGCAAGCCCCGTAACTGCTGAGCCACTGCTCCAGCCCCAGCACTGAGTATTTAAATTCTGATATTGAAATTCCACTATGCATCTATCACATAGCAGGGGAAGTGATTGAGCACTTTGATTAAAATCTTTGAGTTTGAATTCAGAAAGAACCATATTTGAAACCCATGCCTGAAGCCCACTAAGTATATAATTTTGGACAAGTTACCTAATAATTAATGTGAGAACTAAATGGAATAATGTTTCTAGCACACCCGGTACATAAGAGAGCTCAAAGCATCTAGTTAACCTGATAGTAATGTCATGTCCTTCTGTCCCCTCTACCTTTTTTCATTCTGCACACTCTCATCCTTTGGGAGAAATTTGCATGTTTGGGTCAAAAACTATTTTTTTCTCTCATTTTTTATTTTATTAATGTATAATTTAGATACAGTAAATATTTACTGTGTTTTCACAGACGCCTACATTTGTATGACTACAATGAGATTTATTGCGTTTTCACCACCCACCCACCACTTTATAGTCAAATCCTACTCCAACCTCCTTGGCAGCCACTGATTTGATTTACATCCCTATCATTTATGTCATTATGTCTTTTATGTCATATGCACAAATCATGCAGAGGTGGTATTTTGATCCTGCATGTTTCATTTAATATGCTTTAAGATTCATTGTCCGTTTTTGTTTTCTTTTTTATTTAAAGAGAGAGGGAGAGAAGAAGGAAGAGAATGAGAACCAGAGGCAGAGAAAGAGAAAGGCATCTTTATTTGTTCACTTGGTTTTTGTTTCTCCAACACTTAGTTGTGTACGTGGTGCTGGAGTTTGAACCTGTGTCCTTGTGCATGCCAGGAAAGCACTCCAACCGCTGAGCCACTGTTCCAGTCCATCCTCTATATATTTTAGTTAATTTTTAAAATACACATTTTTTTTCTCTGTTGCATCTTGCTGATGGTAAAGTTGGACAAGTTGAGGGTGGAAACTTAAGATTCCTTTGTTTACTCAGAGATGATTTAATTCTATGGTTCACTGAAGTACGAGAAAAACAAAACAATGATGGATATATGTTTTGACAAACTTATAATACTCTCCCCACCTTTCTGTACAGTATTATTCTGACCCCTGACCAGGTACCTCCTCATTTTCCAGAAATGCTTCTCTAGTGACTTGACCACATGGGCCTGCAGCATCTCATTTTGACCCCAAAGTCTTAGATACATTTGAGGCACTTACATTCTGTACGTTTAGCCATAATGGGATTTACACATTCACGCTGACTCCATACATGCTGGTTGGCAATGGATTGAAATGAAACCTGCTGAGGAGAATCCGTTGACAGTAGGAACTCAGGAAGATCAACGGGCTCTGGAAAAATTGGATCATCTTTTCCACGCTTTTTCCTCATTTTTAACTCTTAAAGAATTCAACTTTTGGCTTCCTAATATTTACTGCAAGTCTTAAACAAGGACAAGGAGGAAAAGGAACATATGGGATGGGGGAGGGAACATTAAAGATGATTAAAATGGCATGGATATAGCAGAATTTGGAGGAATTAAAGTAATTACAGTTTTCGTTGATTTAATGCAGTAATTTTTCCAAACCACAATTCCAAGCTTCAAGTATTTCTAAGTTTTTAGTTGATATCTTTTTTGTTTAAATTTTATTGAAGTGTAAGTCACAAAATAAAAATACACCCATTTTGAATTCTCTTTTAAGAATACTATTTGATAGACTTTGAAAGCTATACTCATGAACCTGCCACCATAGTCAAGATATAGAAGGTCTCTAACCCTCCACTAAATTTCCTTTTTTAAAATTTTTTATTAAGAAGTTGAGTTATTGTACAATCATAAAATGCATATAAAATAACAATATGATATGCATATATTCTTAAACCAGAATTATCGCCACATTGCCCACAACCTAGTCTCTTGAATCTTCTATATTTTGCCCCTACAAGCACTATAAATGCTTAGGCTGAGAATTTTCCAGAATTGAATGAAGTCATAAGTGTTTTTTGGATTCTCAGTGGGGTAAAGAGTATGCTACATCGTTGATTGACTCCCTGGACCCCTCCCTCTTCTACCTCTCTCTTCCCTCTCCCACCTATCCATTCCCCTTCCCCCCGACACATTTTAATGCTTTACTGTTTTAGAAATCATTAATTGATCCCGAATATCCATTCAAATGACAGTGACATAGCCCACTAGTAAGGGTTATTTTTTCTACAGATAACTTTGCGTGTCTGCTATGCATGGTGCTAGATGTAGGAATTCGACAGAAGGCAAAGCAGTCATCTCTTGTTCTTACGGAATTCAGAAGCTAATGAAATCTTTTTAATATCTTATAAACTGACTAAAACCTCCCCAGGAGGCTGGAGTGGTGGCTCAGCGGTTATGGCGTTTGCCTGGCAAATACGCGGGTTCAAACCACAGTATCAAACCCCAGGACCATGTACACAACAAAGTGTCTGAGCTACAGAAGCTACATGAAAAACTACATAAAATCGATTTTGTCTTTCTCTCTCTCACTGTCCCTCTCTTTAAAAAAAATAAATAAATAAAAAGAATTTCAGGTGACTTGAAAAATACAGAATTACAACAACAACAACAAAAGCAACAAAAAGGGTAAGTTCCCGATTAAATTAAGGGGAAATCAAGATAGGTGTATATTAATATTGGAATAAAGTGAAAGCAAAGTTGATCAAGTTTGAACCACAAGTGCAAAGTATGAAAAATGTGTTTCCTACAGAGGTTTCTTTGTTAGATGCAGATCATAAATTTGGACTCATTCTGATTGATAGAAGCAGCAAAACTACTATTTTTGGTGTTGAGACTTCTAGGAGCCGCTTGAGTAAATGATGAAGTTGGTGTTAATACAGGCAAATATCCATTTCTATCGTCTGAGCTATCACCTGTGATAGCTTGGACACAGAAGCTTTATCAGGACATTTATGAATTTTCCATGGCTCCCTGATGACGTATTGTGTTCCCATGTGGTAGAATCATCTAGACGTTCATCTGTTAAAGCAAGGCATGTATGTGGCTTGTTGGGAGCACCCAAGACAACTTGACAGCATCCCAACTTTCAGTATGGTCCCAGGAACTCTGGTTGTAGGAGACTGCTCTAACCATTGCTCTTACTGCCCTTGCCCTGAGGTAGAGACCTGTGGGTGATCCAAGTAGCCCTGGCCCTACCAACGACTTCAGTCCTCTTCTTGCACTCACAGAGCCCTCCTCTCCATTTTCCTGTTGCTCCTGACATTCTGCTCATGCCTTGGTTTCTAAGTTCCTATCCATGTTATGGTCCTCAAAGTCTCTTCTCTGGACTCTACTTAATCACACCCATTTTGACTAGTAACTGTTGGGTTTTTATGCAGCACTGACATCCCCCATGGATCATAGAAGGAAGGTTCTATGCTACATTATGAAATAAAATCAGAAACAATCTTCTCCTAGTTTATTGTTACTGTGGACTTTTTTATTAGTGGGGTTTTAAACTTACTTACTTAACTTGTTTATTTCTTTTTGTGTTATATCCCAAGCCTTTTTCATTTCTTATTTTGAGACAGAGTCTTGGTAAACTGCTGAGGCTGGCCTTGAACTTATGATCCTCCTATCTCAGCCTCCTGAGTAGCTGGGATTACAGGTGTTTGCCACTGTACCTGGCTCATTAGCCGTATTTTTTTTTTTTAAGCCACAAAGTGTATTTCTTCTTAAGAGCTCACTGATGGCTCATTCAGAAGCCAGTTTGGACTGTTCTGCATATAAATTGGGTTTTTCCCAAAGCTCAGCGAAGGCTATCCAGTCAAATGTAAGGGTCTTGGCCTTTTCTTTCTTGCCATAGTGACTAGAGTCATGGTTTCCCTTCTGACTGCTTGGGGGGTCTTAATCCTAGTGTTTCCATCAGAATCCGCAACGAATTCAGTAATTTCATCTCTTAGGAGGATCATCAGGCCCACATTCTTCAAAACAAAACAAAAACAAAAACGCCAAAACAAAAACAAAAACGCCAAAACAAAAACAAAAACGCCACAACAAATAACAAAAAGGCAGCCAGATTACTCTGTCTTTGCACCTGGGTAGGCCAGGATAAGCTTACCTGATCAAATTCAAACTATGCATTAGTTAATAAGTACTTCTTTGTGCACTGATCCAGGGACAGAAATAGTGATGGACAAACTCCCTTCTTTCCACGTTCATAACTGAGCAACTCATTCAGTGGGCAAGCAGATGGATGCCCTCTGGGACCTTCATGAGATCTAGGATTTCAGGATGGGAAGTTCTTCCGTTGTTCCTTTAGTCTCTCGTTGACTGTAACTAGATGGGGCATATAATATATTTTTAAACATTAGAGCAAATGTGTCACAGCTTCATTTTAGTAGCATTTTCCATTGCTTATTCTTTCTCTAGTAGAGAATTTCTTATCTTCCTGTCACCTGGCTGGGTAAATGAGGAAGATAACTCAATGTCCTATGCAGAGAGGAAAGGTTAACCATTATGTGTGTTCTTGCCAAAATTAAATCCTGGCACCAGGAATGACCTTGGACAATTTATTCATTTTCATCTTTACTAGGACTTCTTTTCCTTCTGTGCACAATGGGTGAAAATAATTGCACTCTTTTTTTCTCATGAGATAAAAGCAGTCAATAAATGACCTCTTTTTTTTTTTTTTTTTAAGATAGAAGGATAGTGAGAGGAAATAATTTTCACTGAGTTTTTCTTGCTCTGACACTTAGTTGCGTAGATGGGTCCTGGGGTTTGAACCTGTGCACTTGCGCATGCCGGGCAAATGCTGTAACCGCCAAGCCACCATTCCAGCCCCATGACCCCTATTTTTGTTATGTAACAGCAATCACAGCATTACAAAATTTAAAAGGATCTTAGACATCATCTATTTATACATAGTTCTTTTTTTTTTTTAAAGAAAGAGGGACAGTGAGAGAGAGAGAAAGAGTGAAACAACTTTATTTCAGTTTTTCACATGGCCTTAGTTGCTCCAACACTCAGTTGTGTACGTGGTGCTGGGGTTTGAACCCGGGTCCTCATGCTTGCAAGGCAAGCGCCGAAACCGCTGAGCCACCGCTCCAGCCCTATTTATACATAGTTAATACCATCCTTTGACATAATTTTCCACAGGTTAAGCAAAAGATTACCAATTGTACTTTACATCTTGATCTAACTGCACAAATTTCCTTGACTCAGGGTGAAGAATATTGAAGATCTAAACAGGTTAAAAACTAAGCTTGGATTTAGCACCTATTAAAAAAATGTTTCCTGACAAGGCTCTAATGAAAGTAAAAATAGCTGTAAAAGAGTCACTTACACCAAGCTGATTCATATCCTAGTTTAAAGTGATCACAAAGTTTATGTCAGTCATTAACCTGGTTTCTACTTCAGACAGGAAATAACTTGAGTGAGGAACACTCTTGCTCATAACCCTTCTCATTTGGCATTGCGTAGGACACATTATGAGGCTGCCCTGGGATGGTACCAGGCAAACTTTCAGAGAAACAGGAGTCTGGCATCTAATGCAGTCTCAGGAGCATAGTGGGGAGTCACCAGGAATTCTTGTGGCTAATGGCTTGGTTATAGAATGTAGCTGAAATTAAGGAGGCACGTCTTTTGGAAAATAGGCATGCTAACAGACATTCACTACGTTAGTCTGTGTCAATCAGGGTTGATTTGTAACTATGCCACATACCATCTCAAGCCTATTTATTGGGCTAAGTGTAGGCATTTTGGTATATGGTCATGAATAATCTCTCAAAGGACCACCTAGCTCCTGGACTTTTCTGGGAAACATTTTCCAAAAGGCATGTCAGATAATCCACTGAAAATCAATATCCATATCCAGTTTAAGATTCAGCTATCAAGAAATGTACTATGATTACATAATCAGGAGGATTGGTTTTTCTTATTTCTATAGCATTTTTCTAAGAAAAGTGAGTCTAGAAGGCTGTTTCATTGTTATTCAGTTATTTTAAGGGAAGACACATTTTCATGTTGAGTTGGAATCTGCTCCCTTGTGATTTGATAAATCCAGACATTGTATTTGTGTGTGTGTCGGGGGTTAGGTTGGTAAATAACTTCTACGTTGCTTGCTAAAGGAACATGTTATGTTTAGAAGTGTTCTGCTGTTCATACTCTCCTTTTTCTTCATTACCTACTTGGCATCTCCTGAAAGAACACAGAAAGTTAAAAGAGGAGAAAATACCATGCACTTCCTATGAAGGTTTGGACTCGTTGATGATCATTTTCTTTCTGTATGTTTTTGTTTTTCAATTTTTATTATTGTAATAAAATACATAGTACATAACATTTACCATCGAAGCCACACTTAAGTGTACATACAGTTTGGAGGCATTGCGTATATTTATGTTGTTGTACAACCACCACCAGCACCATCTCCAGAACTCTTTTCATCTTGCAAAATCCAGATTCTATACCCATGAAGCAGTAACTCCTCATTTCCCCTATTCCCTTGGCAACCACTGTTCTACTCTCTGTCTCTGTGACCTTGACTACTGTTAAGTCTTTCATTTAAGTGGAATCAGATAGCAGTCGTATTGTTGTGGCTAGCTTTCGACTTGGCATGCAATTAAGGATTATCCATTCTGTGGAATGTGTCAGAATTCCCTTTTTTCTCTTTAAGGTTAAGTAATAGTCCATTGTATGTGTTTATCACCCTTCACTTCTGCATTTAAAAAAAAATTATATGCCATACCAGAAAAGGAAGAATCATCAAGCTTAAGGACTAGATAGAACTTCAAGAGATAATCTTTAATCGTGTAAAAGACAAAAAATGACATTATTGTACACAGTTATTAAATTTGTCAACATTCTAAAATACTGACTTTTCCAAATATTTCAAAAGATGCGGCATGATGGAAGCACTCATATGCTGCTTGGTTGGGATGTAACTTGGTAAAAACAATTTAAAAATTGTTTAAGAGTATCTATTAATGCTGAACATAAAATTTATGACTTAAAAATTCTCTTAGGCTAACTGAAATTCTAACTAACTGAAATTCATACATAAATTGCACATGTTCTGTTATTTGAGTGGCAGAATTTTTTGAATGGAAACTTTATCAGTCTTTTAAATTTTTATTTCTAGTTTATTTATTTAGACCTGAATTGAAACCATGGGCACTTAACCACTGAGCCATATCCCCAACTCATTTTTGCTTTTTATTTTGAGACAGGATCTCCCTAAATTGCTCAGGGCCTTGCTAAATTGCTGAGTTTGACTTTGAACTTGCAATCCTCATGCTTCAGCTTCCTAAGCTGCTGAGATTACAGGTGTGTGATACTATGCCCAGCTCTATTTTATTTTCAGTATTTTTGTCTGTACTGGGAATTGAAACCACAACTTGCTCATGCTAGGCAAGAGCTCTACCTCTGAGCTACACCCACAGCTTGAGCAGTAGGATCTTTCTTTCATTCTTTCTTAAGTGGTAAGATTTTTTTAAAAACAATTTTATTTTGTTTTTCACATGGCCTTAGTTGCTCCAACACTTAGTTGTGTACGTGGTGCTGGGGTTTGAACCCCGGTCCTCATGCTTGACAGGCAGGCGCCGAAACCACTGAGCCACTGCTCGAGCCCCAAGTGGTAAGATTTTTGAGTGCATATCCTTTGCTTCTACAATACTATTTGTGTAAAAGATAATTAAAAAGAGACAATTTGAGGCTGGAGTGGTTGCTCAGTGGTTACAGTGCTTGCCTGGCATGTGCTAGTACATGAGTTCAAACCCCAGAACCACATATACAACAAAGTGTCTGAGCAATGAAGGCCACATAAAAAATAAAGCTGATTCTGTCTTTCTCTCACACACACTGTCCCTCTCTCTTAAAAAAAAGAAAAGACAATTTAGTATATTTATTTTCCTCCCAATTGATCCAGATTTCCTAAGGAGATAGCTTAAATAGTAGATCAGAAGAGGGACAAGGTATGGGCTGGAGTGGTGGCTCCGTGGTTGAGGCGCTTGACTGGCACATGCAAGTATGCGAGTTAGGACCCCTGCACCACGTACACAACAAAGTGTTGGATCAATGAAGGCCACATGAAAAACTAAATAAAGTTTATTCTGTCTTTCTCTTTTTCTCACTGTCCCTCTCTCATTAAAAAAAAAGATAAAGAAATTTATAATATCCATTTTAATTTAAAAATTACTTTACTAAATTACTTGAGCAACTCAAGGAAATCTGTTTCTGCAAGAATTATAGAGCTCTATGGAAAGGACCGTGGAGTTTATTGTGGATAAGGAAGAATCGATGTCACACAGTTCAAGGATGGCAGGAGTAGGACAAGATTTCAAGGTTTCCTGACTCTTTGTCCAGTGCTTTTCTAAAGCATCAGCTGCTGATTGTTCCATAAAGATATGACCGAGGCTGGGTGCATAGCATGCGTCCAGACCAAGTGAGGAAGAATCTCACTGGGAAAACTGAAAAAGGTCACGATTCTCCACTCTTTCCTGAAGTCCCATCCTTTTGCAATATGGCTTTGCAACTTTTAAGAAACGAGTATCTTCTTGATGCCTGGAAGCTGAGACTGACCACATGACTTGCTTTAAATGAGTCAGAAATCGCTCTGTGCCAGCTGTGAGTCCAGACCTCCAGTGTGTTGAACGATTCAGTTCTGTCTCTTGGATGCCAACTAGGTCAGCATGCTCTAGCTAGCCTGTTGGAAAATGAAAAGACCGGGTGGAGCAGAGATAAGCTGTTCTAGCCCCCAGTAGTTTCAGCAGATGACCATATAGTTACAGGACCCAGTCCAGTTTAGGCCAGAACTCCCCAGACAAATCTAGTCCAAATTGCTCACCCACAGTATTGAGTTGATTGAATGATTGTGTTCTAAGTCACCAAATGGTAGGGCGGTTTGTTTTATGGCAAAAGTGAATAGATATCACCTCACCTGACTATTTCAAGGCCTGTTGCATTCAACAGTGGCATTGCAAATTGATGTTCTTTTCTTTGCATTTAAAAAGAGGAACCGTCTTCCGATTAAATACGCCAAGTTGTAAGAAGGCAAAGGAAAGTTGGGCACTTGTAGCATTTTTCAGGCTGGGCCCGAACATTTGCTTTCTTCTTTGGTAAGATCTCCTGGGGACATTTGACATAATATAGCACTCTGAGGTCTGTTGACTTCTGTTCTCCTTCTCACACAAAACAGGTAGACTGAAGTGTTGTGTATTGTTACCACTTTCCCCTTCCTCTTGATCACCATTTAGGGATGCCACGGATCTACATGCTTCAGAACCTTTTTTTTTTTTTTTAAGGGCTGCTATTCATTGCAAAGGTCAGAACTTTAACTTGCCATGGTTAGAAGTTCAGCATTCTGCCCTCAGAAGCATTTGTGTATTTGGAAAATGCCTGGCAGAGATGTCCTCTTTTCCTGTAGACAAAAAATTGTATCGAGGTATATTTCTTTCAAGAGAGATAGGTATTCATTCTGACCTTTTCCTGCTATTCTGCCACTCCTGGAGCACTGTGTGTGCTCTGATGATGACCATGGCCTTGAGCCAGAGGGAGGGAAGTCTCACCATATTGTTGTCAGAGCAGATAAGCAGTGGGGCACATGAAAGGGAAGTGCTCCAGGATTTGTGGGCTGCTTAGGCTCAAAGATGCTCTCTCTTCTGATCTAGCTAACAGGGGCTAATGGAAGCAATAAAACCCACGTTCATTAGTGAATCTCAGGCTCCCAGCACCCTGATGGGAGGGTGGCTAAGCAACCAGCCAAGTGCAGTGGCTTCTACTTCCTTCTTTAAAGCACACAAGCATGCTTACACACGCGCACACACACACACGCGCACACACACACACACACACACACACGAGTCTCACTTCAAAGGTGTGACGGCTTCAGGAGTAGGGCTGCTATTACATAAGATTAATGAAAAATGACTACAGTGAATTTGGTTTCCATAAGTTTCTGTTCATTAGGATTTAAAAAAAATCTTCATGGCTGCTTCATGTTTTGATTTCCACTGAAAAATCTTTATGAGAACCTACTGTGTGTAAGGTAATGTGCTAAGTACTACCATAAGGACTGGAGCAGTGGCTCTGCGGTTAGGATGCTTGCCTGACATGCGCGAGTACGCAAGTTCAAACCCCAGCACCACGTACACAACAAAGCGTCCCAGGAATGAAAGTCACATGAAAAACTAAATAAAGATTGCTTCTCTCTCTCTCTCTCTCTCTCCACTGTCCCCTTTTTCTTTAAAAAAAAAAAAAAAAGCAATGTTTAGAAAGTGTGACTGCAGGGCTGGAGAGGCGACTCAGTGGTAGAGCGCTTGCGTGGCATGCATAGGACCCAGGTTCCAGCCCCAGCACCACATACATAATCCTTTCTTTCTTTTTCTCACTCTCTTTCGATTAAAAAAAAAAAGACTGCAAATTCTGCCTGTTGAGACATGGCTAGGGGAGAAGCCAGAAGAACAGAACTGGTCTTCCAAAGCGTGTTCGGTGCAAAGGAACGCTGCGTGGAAGTTGAACTTTGCCTTCAGTCTTGAGTTTCGTCCTTCTCATTTATATTATCAGACTCGCTCTTGGTCTCTTGTTTATGGTGCAGGGCTGCGCTCTCTTCCCATTTGGCAACTCATCTCAGATTGCCTTCTTGGAACAGTTCTGGGACTAACAGCCCCACGAAGGTCAGCATGAATTAGAAGAGCAAGGCAAAAGGGAAAAAGGTTAATTTTAATGTCTCATTTTTCTTTCTCATCTCTGCTCCTTGCCCCAGAAGGAAAGATTAGACATATGTTTCTGGTGAGCTCTTGAAGTTGATTCAAAGGATGCTGGTGGGTCTGGAGTGGTGGCTCAGCAGTTAAGGCACTTGCCTGGCATGCATGAGGACCTGGGTTCAAACACTAGCACCACATACACAGCTAAGTGTCGGAGAAATGAAAACCAGATGAGAAACTAAATAAAACTGGTTCTCTCTTTCTCTCTCTCTCACTGCCCTTGTCTCTCTATGAAAAAAATAAAATCATCTCAAAGAATGCTGGAGCGAGCAGGTAAGTTCCATAGGTAGAAGGCTTTGGGGAAGTTTTGGAGAAGGGAGCTTGGTGGCTCCCCTGAGGTTCTCCCAAACTGGGAAGGATGCAGGGTGTGTGAGTAGAGGCACAGGCTCCACACAGTGCTCCCAGGAGGAGGGAGAGGCTCAGAGGGGGGTGGCTGGACTTGGCAGAGGTCCCCAAACCATTGCTTTGCACATTGTGGCCCTGTCTTCCTTTGAAAGCAGGCAAAATTTGATTTGTCAAATTAAAAGCAGATGTAATATTTATTATTTTTGCTTTTCAACAAAACAAAATTCACAACTACCCCACGTATTTTACTTAATGGCAACTAAATGATTCTCTTGTTTTTGTTCTTGCTCATGATTCAGAGCAGATGCTCTTTCACTCTGACTGAAGCCATCCTTTTTCATAGCAACAGAAAGAAACCTTGGAACATTTGGTGAAAATGAGATTCCAGGGAAAGCAAAAAAAAAAAAAAATTAAAAAGTTGGACTTCCAGCAATGGATCCACATCCTCACTGCCCCTTTCCAGATATTGTATATTATTAATGATATTGCTGCTCCCAGATATCAGCTATTCTTTTTAATATTTTAAAAATAAAAGTTCTGGGGGTGGAGTGGTGGCTCAGCGGTTACGACACTTGCCTGGGATGCACGAGTATGTAGGTTCAAACTCCAGCACCACGTACACAACGAAGTGTCAAAGCAACGAAAACCACATGAATAAATAAGAAAATTGATTCTCTCTTTCTCTCTCTCTCTCTCTCTGTCCCTCTCTCTTTAATAAATAAATAAATAAGTGAGTAAAAGTCCTAGGCTGGAGTGGTGACTCGGCATTTATAGCACTTGCCTGGCATGTTCTAGGACCCAGGTTCAAACCCCAGCACCATGTATGCAACCAAGTGTCTGAGCAACGAAAACCAATGAAAAACTAAATAAAGTTGACTCTTTCCTCTCTCTCACTGTTCTTCTCTCTCTTAAAAATAAATAAATAAAAGTCCTGTTGGAGCTGACCATGGAGAATGTATTTCCTAGTGGTATTGTGGCCTAGGGGGTATGCTAAGGAGTAACAATACCAGCAGCAGAAGCAGTGGCTACGCAAGGTGGTAGATTTGTCCTGCAATGCAGAATTTTCCTTTCCTTTAGTAGTTAATCCACGTGCCATCTGTTTAACAACTTTCTCCATTGATTTCTGATTTTTTTCATCTTCCTAAACGCAGAAGAGCAAAAAGGTTATATCCTACGAGTTTATCTTTTTAGTTTTGTTAAGTACTTAGGCTAGTTATTATAGGATGCAGGACTGGGGTTCAGCTACCTCCAGGCTAGTGACCCATTACAACCTTCAGATCAGCCTGAAATACACTCTTTCCCCAATTACCCATGGAGGAAGAGATTTCTGCAGACAGATGGCCACTGCCCTAGAGGCTTCTTGACAAATGAACAATGGAAATCAATATTGGTGATCCCTATGTTTCGATGGGGTTGAAAAGAGGCAAGCTGCCATGCAGAAAGGGCCTGAGGGGCTTACAGGTAGGCAGGAACGAGATCTTATAGATTCTTTTAGAGCTGGGTTTCTCAATCTTCACAGTTCCGCTACCATTTTGGGCTAGCTTATTCTTTGCCTGGATGGCTGTTCTGTTCTGTGTATTATAGGATGTCTAACAGCATCTCTTCTGTTGTAAGCAACTCCTCACCCTGCCAAAAAAATGTCTCTACACAAAGCCTAGGAGGCACCCTCCCCTCCAGACTGAGAACAACTATTCTACAGCAGTGCCCAAGATCAGTTGCAGCTGTGTCACAAGCCTGAAAGGGGTCAAATTTGATTTTAACAAACCTGCAAACTCAGTTTTATTAAATAGACCAAACTTACATTGATATCTATAACAATGTTATTGGATATTTCATGAACAGGAAAGACAGCAGCCACGTTACAGTCATAAGAATGAGATGTGGGAACAATATACCTTTCCTTAGCTCCAGCATGCGGTGGCCCACCTGAGATGGGCCATTTGTGTTGTGTTGTGTGTGAATAAATGCAGGACTTTGATTGTTTTCTTTAACTCTGAGAGTTCTCCCAAAACCTGTCCACACCAGTCACCCCCACTGGTTTCCCATGACGCCATCTCTTGAGTAGCTGCAGAAATAAGAAGGCTTGTGTATAAGCTGTTGGTTCCACAAACAATTCTTGGTTTGACACAGTCACCTGGAATGGAAAACTTTGCTACTTTGTCTGCTTCTGCCCCAACTGGCAGAACATTCTCATGGGATTGATGCATCTTGCTGATTCATCTGAACTGAGGATACAATGCAAAGGATATTTAGTAACTAGACTTGTAGGAGCTGAACTCAGTTGGGGATGCTAGACAAATTGGAATTGAGCTGGGTGCAGGTGGTTCATGTCTGGAATCCCAGTTACTCTGGACGCTGAGGTAGGAGGATCTCATATTCAAAAACAGCCTGGACTTCAGTGAGGCTCTGTCTCAAAACCAAAAATTAAAAGGCTCGGGGTTGTAGCTCAGTGGTAGAACACTTGCCTAGCACGTTTGAGGCCCTGGGTTTGATCCCCAGAAGCACACACACAAACAAATGGAACTGAGTGTTCCTCCCTCTTAAGAGGGAGCATGCTACGTTAGCCATTATCACACGGCTACTATAACACCTGCTCAAAAAACAAGCAAATTCAATCTCTTTAGAATATCCTTGGGGACTGGAGCGGTGGCTCAGCAGTTATGGCGCTTGCCTGGCAAGCACGAGGACCCGGGTTCAAACCCCAGCACCCATGTACACAACTAAGAGTCAGAGAAACAAATGCCATGTGAAAAACTCAATAAAAAATTAATTCCCTCTGTCTCTCTCTCTCTCTCTCTCTCTCACTGTCCCTCTCTAAAAAAAAAAAAAGAATATCCTTGTATGTTAGCAGTGTGTGTTTTTGGCACCAACAGAAAGGATTAAAAAGAAACCTGAGAAAGGAGGGGTGACTCATAGCAAGTAACAACTATGATGATAGCATTTCCTGAGACCTAAATTCAATGGCTCTCAAGGGGCAGCTGGTTGTTTGCTCTGTCTTTGGCTTGAATCCCTCTAGAACCATTGCTGTCTCCACTCTCAATTCTGGAGGCAGCCTGCATCCCTGATTCCCAGGCTTGGCTGAGCATTTATGCACCTAGGGACCCTAACAGAAAGCCTGGGGACCATACTTCAAAGTTCTAAGAGGGTTTAAGGTGTGCAGTCTTTGAACGTATCTTTGAAGAACTTCCCCAGGCTACTTGGGATCATCTAGATAGATAATGATGGTGACAATGACAGTATCTACCCTGCATGGACTTCTGATCCAGCTCCAGATCTGTATTAAATCCCTATGAGAGATAAGGATCCTTCCTTGTTTCATCCTCATAAAATCCCTATGGGTTACTATTATTGTTTCCCTCTGAAGGTGAGGAGACTGAGGCTCAAATAATTTAATAACATGATCAAGTTTGTCCATGAAGCACTGGGCATTCCAAAACAGGTCAGCCTCTGTACCTGGAAGAGTTTGCTTAATAATTTTTTGCTTTTCGGCACTGGGGATTGAACCCAGGGGCACTTTATCACGGAGCTACAACCATTGTCCTTTCTAATTTTCGAGACAGAGTCCTGCAAAGTGGATGAGGCTGGCCTTGACCTTGCTATCCTCCTGCCTCAGCCTCCCGAGTGGCTGGGATTACAGGCTTGCACCTCTGTGCCCATCTGCTCCTGGAATTTTTAGTCATTATGCAATTCCCCTGCTCTTCTATTATTTGAAGTCTGAGAGGTAGAGGGATTAGATAAATCAAGACATGTGCAGATGCATAGTGGTGCAGATCCCTCTTAAAAAATCTGGAATTACTGCTGGCCCTTGAGTCTAACATGATTTCTCAGAGTGAAGGAACAGGTAGGCTGACAGGAGCATTTAGGTGTAAAGTTGATCTTTGTCATATCCCAGACAGGGAGTCTTGCAGCTTCACAAACATGGAATGGAGGCTACAGAACTGCCTGAGGGAGAGGGTTCAGAAAAATGATATTTTTACTAAGCACCAGAAAGAACATTTTCGTCTTTAAATATGCAGAGACACTACAGCAAGGATCGCAAATTCATTCTGGTGATGCAACCAACAACACTTAATTATCAGCTCCACAAGCAAATTAGGTGAGAAAATTACTTGTCTTTTTATATTTATTTTATTTCTAAAAGAATTCAAAGCAGATAATGATTTAACTATCACAGCATATTACACACAGCCGGCTTCTCTGCTTTATCTGTTTTAATTTTTTTTCTCTCTTTTCTTTAGTCGAGGTATGCCTGTTCTTTTGCTTTGCTTTCTGAGTGGATGCCAAATAGAGGAATTTGGGTGCTGGTCCTTGAGGGTGGAAGGATGCCTAGCAGGACAAGAGGAACCTTCCTGCATATATCTACCTGAAAGCCTCTCCTTACAACAGGTGTGGCTCATTACCTGGAGCTGCCAGGCTCGGGTTGGCTCATGGAGGTGCCCTTGGCTGCTCCCTGTGCTGTCCCTACCAGCCCAGTCTCCAGATCCAAGCGCCACGTTCTTTTCTGTGAGCTACTGTTGTGAGGCTGCACGGGCTCTTGTCTCTTGACGCCTTAGAAAGTCACATGACTAACACTTCCAGGGAGCTGGGGTGGGGTGGAGCACTGCTCCTCCTAAGCCATATGCCCCTGGGCTCTTGTACAGCCACTTGGCTGTATTCCAAAGGGATCTTTCTGAGCTGTTTCTGGAAGACAAGCAATGGCTGCCTCCTTAATACTTTCCAAAAGCAATGTTACTTCAGCCCTTTGGCTAAGTACGCCAGGAACAGGTACGGACATAGCTTGGTTCCTTCCAGTTTCTCCATTTTGTAGACCTCTCTATTCTCAGTCTTAGCGTTTGGCAATGGA
>PVKS010024044.1:0-31575 GCA_004027875.1 Aplodontia rufa | reverse complement strand
TTGATAACATAATTATTATTTGGCTTCCTATGGGGAGTAAAGACTATGTTACATTGTTGATTGTCTCCCTAGATCCCTCCGTATCATCCCTCCTTCTCCCTCCCCTTCTGCCTTGCCCCTCTCCCTTTTCCCCTATATATCTATAATACCCTTAGATTAAGTGTGGTAATATTGTTGATAGGTTTAATACAAAAGCTTGACTACCTTTCACCCAAGTCTGGTTTTTGTTCTAGCCTTCACAATGAGGGAAAATATTTGACCCCTGAGTCTCTGGGCTTAACTAATTTTGCTCAGCGTGATTTCTTCCATTGCCATCCATTTACCTTCAAAGGCCATAATATTGTTCTTTCTAACACTTGAGTAAAATTCCATTGTGTGTGTGTATATATATCAGAGCTTTTGGACCCATTTGTCCAGTGAAAGGCATCTGGGTTGATTCATTAAGTTAGCTATGATAAATTGAGCTGCTGTGAACATTGATTTTGCTGTGTTGCTATAATGTGCTGATTCTAACTCCTCTGGGAAAATACAGAAGAGGGATAGCTGGATCATATGGTGGATCCATCCCTAATATTTTGAGGAGTCTTCGCAATGCTTTCCAAAGCAGCTATACCAGCCTGCAGTTCCATCAAGTGTGCTAGTGTTCCCATCTCCCCACAACCCCTCCAGCATCTGTTACTATTTATATTCTATATTTGCCAATCTTACTGGGGTGAGGTGAAATTTTGATGAGTTTTGATTTGTATTTCTCTGATTACTAGTAATTTAGAACACTTTCTCGGGTATACATTGGCTTGCTAAAGTTCCTCTGTTGAGAAATTTCTGTTTAGCTCTCTGGATCATTTATTGATTTGATTCTTTGTGTTTTTGATATTAAGTATTGTGAGTTCTCTGTAAATTCTGGATATTAGTAACCTGTCAGAGGACTAATGGGCCATGATTTTCTCCCATTCTGTAGGTTCTCTCTTTACAGTTTTGACCAATTCCTTAGCTGAGCAAAAGCTTTTTAATTTAATGGTATCCCACGCATTGATTCTTGCCTTTAATTCTTTCACTTTGGGAACCTTGTTGAGAAAGTCATTGCCAATCCCTATTTGCTGGACTGTTGTTCCTAATTTTTCTTCTAGAAGTGGTATGGTAGCTGGTTTAATTCAGAATTCATTGATCCATTTTGCTGTGATGTTTGTGCAAGGTGACAGATAAGGATGTAATTTCAACTTCCTCCCAATGGTATCCAGTTTGTCCAGGACCATTTATTGAATAGGATGTCTTCCCTCCATGTTTTATTTTGCCCCCCTTTGTCAAATATCAGATGCTTAAATGTTTGTGAGTTTATCTCACGGTCTTCTATTCTATTTTATCAGCCTTCATTCATATTTTGATACTAGTGCCATTCTGTTTTTGTTACTACAGCTCTGTTGTATAGTTTTGGATATGGTACTCTGAAACCAATTATTTGTGTTTCTCGCTTAGTAATGTTTTAGCTATTCTGGGTTTCATGTTGTTCCAAATGAATTTGAAAATTTTTTTGATATCTATAAAGAATGACATTGGTATCTTGATGCATTGAATCTGTATAGTGCATTTGACAGAATGATCATTTAATTATATTAATTCTGCATAACCAAGAGCATGGAACATCTTTCCATCTTCTCAGGTCTTCTTCAATTTCTATCTTTAATGTTAGATAATTTTCATTGTAGAAGTTTTTTATTTATTTTTTTAAAGAGAGAGGGACAGTGAGAGAGAACAGATAAAGAGAGAGATAACTTTATTTAGTTTTTCACATGGCCATAGTTGCTCCAACACTTAGCTGTGTACATGGTGCTAGGGTTTGAACCCGGGTCCTTGTGATTGCCAGGCAAGCACTGAAACCGCTGAGCTACCGCTCCAGCCCCGTTTTTTTATTTCTCATGTTAGATTAATTCCAAATTTTTTATTATTTTTGAGGATAATGTGAATGGGACTGATTTCTTCTTTTGCCCTATTATTGTGAATGTATGGGAAAGCTTCTGATTTATGGATATTGCTCTTGTAACTTTCTACTTTGCTAAATCTGTATACAAACTCAAGAAGTTTTCTGGTGGAGTTTTTTGGATCTTCCAGATATAGGATCATGTCATCAGCAAAAAGTAATGGTTTGACTTCCTTTCTTCATATTCTTATCCCTTTGATTTCCTTCCCTTGCTTGATGGCTCCAGCTAGGGTTTCAAGGACAATATTGAATAAAAGTGGTGAAAGTGTGCAATTTTTTCTTATTCCCTACTTTAGTGGAAATGCTTTCAGCTTTTTTCTATTTACTCTTATATGAGCTGAGGGTTTGGCATACATGACCTTTACACAGTTAAGTTCCCTTGATCCCTATTTTCTCTAGAGTTGTGAGCATAAATGGGTGCTGGATTTTATCAAAGGCCTTTTCTGCATCTATTGTGATGATCATATGTATTTTGACCTGAATTCTGAACTGATGAACTGATGAATCACATTTATTGATTTGGGTATGTTGAATGAGCCTTGCATTCCTGGAATGAAACCCACTTGATCATGATAAATTAGCTTCTTGATATGTTTTAGAATACATTTTGGTAGAACTTTATTTAGGATTTTTGCATCTATATTCATCAGGGATATTGATCTATTGTTTTTCTTTTCTTCTCTTTTTCCTTTTTTTTAAATGTGTCTTTGTTGGGCTTTGGCATCAAAATTATGATTGCCTCACAAAAAGTTTTTAGGAGAGGTTCCTCCTTTTCAGTTAATTGGAATAGCTTAATAAGGAGAGGTGTTAGCTTCTCCTCATAGGTGTGCTAAAACTCAGCAGGGAATCTATCTGGTCCTGGAGTTTTCATCTTTAGAAGGCTTTAATTGCTACATGGTTTTCAGTGCCTGTTATCGAGCTATTTCAGGATTTCAGTATCATTCTGGGTCAATTTGGAGATGTTGTATGTGTCTAGAAATTTGTCTTTGTCTTCCAGATTATCTAATTTAGTGGAGTGTAGTTTTCAAAATAAGTTGTGATAATCTGTTTGATTTCCATAGAGTCAGTGGTGATCATTCCCTTTTTGTTGGAGATTTTGTTGATTTGCTTTGATCCTCTCCTTTTAGTGAGATTAGTTAGGGGGGTCTATCAACTTTATTTGTTTTTCAATAAATTCTTTTGCTGGGGAATTGTGGGCTCATGGTGAACATTTTCTATTTTTATTTCTCATTTTGATAATCTTCTGGATTTTTGAATAGAGTTTATCTGTGGTGAAGGCAGGCAGGTATGGAGGTACGTCTTAGCAGGTCAAAGAGTCAGGTCAGACACCATCCATCTGATGACCACTTTCTTCCAGAATGTCACTTAAGCCTGGAACTTCATTTGGCTGTACCTTATGGCCCCAGAGCATTGATTCAAAATGTGTTCAGGGTGCATTGCAGCCCACTGGATTACAGATGCAAAGCAAGAAGATTGCTTTGGAGGATTCAAGGTCTCGTATTTGTCCAGAATAGGATTCCTGCATGCAGCAACAGGACCTGGGATCTTTGGCAGCAGATATGGGCCCAATGTATCTGGACACGGCAAAAATGGGCTGCATCTGGGTGGCAATTTGTGTGGCCAGCTGTGAAGTTTGGAATTGGTAGCTTCCTGAACCTGAATATCTTGGTTCTGAGGCCTGGGTTGGTGGCACAGAGGCTGCTGGGTTTGGATCTGTCAGGGCTCCTAGGTGAGGAAGCCCTGCACAGCTGCAGGCCCAGGAGCTGAGGCTGCTGCAGTTGGGTCTAGCTGGATTCCTGGGCAGAGATCCAGTAATATTCATTGTAGACTTCTTTTACTTCTCTTGTTACATTAATTTTCAAGTATTTTATTTTTAAGGATATTGTGAATGGGATAGATTTCCTGATTTCTTCTTCTGCGCTATTATTATTAGTATGTAGGAAAGCTATTGATTTTTTATTTATGGATGTTAATCTTATAGCCTGACATAATCTTAAATCTGTTTAAAAGCTCAAGCAGTTTTTGGTGGAGATTTTGGGTCCAGGTATAGGACCATGTCATCAAAAAAAGATAGTGTTCGTTCTTCTCTTCCTATTCTTATCCCTTTGATTTCCTTCCCTTGCCTGATTGCTATGGCTAGGGTTTCAAGGAATGCGTTGAACAAAGGTTGTGAGAGTGGGCAACCTTGTCTCATTCCAGAGTTTAGGGGGATTTCTTTCAGCTTTTCTCCATTGAGTATTATACTAGCTGTGGGTTTGTCATATACGGCCTTTACGCAGTTAAGTTCCTTTCATCCCGATCATCTCCAGAATTTTGATCGTAAGTGGGTACTGGATTTTTTAAAGGCCTTTTCTGCATCTATTGAGATGATCTTATGGCATTTGTCCATAATTCTGTTGAAGCAGTGAATCACATTGATTTGCATATGTTGAACCAGCCTTGCATTCCTTGATCTTTTTGATCATGATAAATTATCTTCTTAATATGATTTTGAATGTGGTTTACTAGAATTTTATTAAGGATTTTTGCATCAGTGTTCATCAGGGTTAGTGGTCTGTAGTTTTCATTTTTTTTTTTTGGTTTGTCTTTGTTGGGTTTTGGTATCAGGGTTATGGTTGCCTCATAAAAAGTGTTTGGGAGAGTTTCCTTCTTTTCAATTTCTTGGAATAGCTTAATAAGGAGAGGTCTTAACTCCTCCTCATAGGTTTGGTAAAGCTCAGGCACTGGTCTTTTCTTTGGAAGTCTTTTAATTTCCTATTTTTATTTTAACTGCCTGTTATTGGCTGTTTAGGCTTTCAATATCTTCCTCTGTCAATTTCGAGCTGTTGTATGTGTCTAGAAATTTGTCCTTGTGTTCCAGATTATCTAATTTAGAGAAGCATAGTTTTTCAAAATATGTTTCGATAATACATTGAATGTCCATGGGTCCATGGTGATCATACCCTTTTAGTTGGTGATTTTATTGATTTACTTCAATTATTTCATTCTTTTAGCTAAGGGTCTGTCAATTTTACTTTGTTTTTTAAAGAACTAGCTCTTTGTTTCATTGATTCATTTTATTATATTTTTGTTCCCAATTTCATTTACTTCAGCTATGATCCTGATTATTTCCTCTCTTCTGCTGGGTTTGGGGTTAGATTATTCTCTTTTGAAGGGATCTGAGATGGACCATAAACTTATTTATTCATGATCTCTCCTGATTTTTAATGTAGGTACTCAGTGCTATGGTTTTTTCCCTTAAAAAATGCTTTCATGGTGTTCAAGTAGTTCCTATATGATGTGTCTTCATTGTCATTTGCTTCCAGGACTTTCTTAATTTTTGCTCTCATGTCTTCTTTGATCCATTCTTATTTTAATAGGGCATTTTTAAATCTCCATGTATATGTATGTTTTCAGTTAGAATTTTTGCTGTTAATTGCTAGTATCAAGGTTTCATGGTCAGAAAGGATACATGGAATAATTTCTACTTTTTATATTTCCTGAGATTTTTTTGTGAGCTAGAATACAATGTATTTAGGAGAAGGAACGAGGTGCTCCTGAGAAGAAGGTAAGCTCAGCCAGTTTGGAGTAGAATATACTATGGATGTCTATTAAGTGCATTTGATTTATGGATTTATTTAGACTGGAGATCTCTTTATTGTTTTTGTTTTGTTGTTCTTAATTGTTTTGCTTTGATGATCTGTCTGTTGGTGAGGAGTATTAACATCTCTCAGTACTATAAAGTTGAGGTCCATTAGTGACTTTCTGTCCTAGAGTATATTTTCCACATACTTGGGTGCATTTGTGTTCAGAATATAGAGATTTACTACATGTTATATCTTTCTGATCTATTGTTCCCTTAATTATGATATAGTGGCCCTTTTTTAATCTCTTCTGATTACATTTTGGTTTAAATCTATTTTGTCAAATATATAATTGTAACACCTGCTTGCTTTGTTAGGCCATAAGTCTGTTAGATTTTTTCCATCCTTTCTCCCTCAATCTATGGATGTATTTGGCTGTAAGGTGGGTCTCTTGTAAGCTGCATATTGTTTGACTTTCTTTTTTGATCCAGTCTGCTAATCTATGTCTTTTAATTGGTATATTGAGGTTATTCACATTCAGTTATAGGACAGTTATTTGGTGTGCTTGTGGTTCACAGTCATCATCTTTTAATGGTTAGTTCTGTGTTATCATGTTTGTCTTTCAATAGCATATACTTTTTATTATATTTCCTCTGTTTGAGGATTGTTTGCTTGTTCTTCTATCTGGAGTTTATCTTTGAGAACTCTTTTTAATGCTGATTTTTTGTTCATGAAACATTCTTATTTCCCCATCAAATTTGAATCTCAGTTTTGCTGGATATAGCATATTCGGTTACAGGTTGTGGTCATTCAGAGATTGAAATATCTCCTGTTTCTAGGGACTGAGCTGAAAAGTTAGAGATAATACTAATTGTTTTGTCACTGAATATGATTTCAAATTTCTCTCTTGCACCTTTTAATATTCTTTTCATGATCACCCTATTACATATTTTAAGTACAATGTGTCTCAGTGAACTGCTCATTTGATTAGTCCTATTGGGTGTCCTGTACGCTTCCTGAATGAGCATATCTGACTCTATTCTAATATGGGAAATTTTTTCTTTAAAATTTCATTGAGAATGAATGGTTTGTTTCATTTTCTTCCTGTATCCCAATTACTTATATTGTTTCTTCTAATTTCATCACAGACATTTTGAAAATTCTGCTCATGCTGTGTGAGTTTTTTTTTTCTTTTTTGTCATCTGTGAATTCAAGTTTACCCAGCCTATCCTCATTGTCAGACATTCTTTCTTCAAGATCTGAGGGGTTTTTTCTATAGAAGTTAGTCTATTAATTTCTTCCATCACTCCTTTGATGTGATTGACTGAAGATTTTAGCTCTGTTACTTTTTCAGTACCCTTATTTCTTTGATAATAGAGTTTCTCATCTCTTGCGTTTTCTTACTTAGTTCCTTCATTAAATCTTTCAGTTCATTGTTCCTTTTAGTAATCAGATCATTGATAATTTGTTTGGTTTTCATCCTGTTTCCTGACAGTGGGCCTGGCAGGGTGTGGCTGGAGGTGATCATTAGGAGCATGCCATTGGAGTATATACTTTGTATGTGGCATGAGTCTCTCTGCTCCCTGGAGCCATGCCTTCCACCATGATGTTCAGCTTCACCTTGAGCCCTGAGGAATGGAGCCAGCCTTGTATGGACTAAGGCCTCTGCAATGTGAGCCACTGAATAAACCGTTCCTTCCAAAACTGTTCTTATCTGATGTTGGGTCACAGCAATGAAAAAGTTGATTAAAACACCCTGCATATGAATGTTCATAGAAAATTTATTCAGAACCATAAGAAAGTAGAAATAGCCCAAATGCCTTTCAGTTGGGGAATGGGTGATAAACACAAACAGTAAAATATCCCTAGGTGGTAAAAGAAACATAGTACCAAAGCAATTAGTAGCAGGGGTGAAACTTCAGTTAATCATGCTAAGTAAAAGGGGCTGAACTCAAAGTTTCATTCTGTGCAATTCATTTTCCACTGATCTCTATGGAAGGCAAGACCTCAAGGGCAGAACACAGATCAGTGGTTTCAGGGTTAAGGGTCAAGGGAGGGTGTCGCCACCAAGACAGTTTGTAGGGTGGTGACTGCCTTTTATCTCGATTGTGGAGATCATCGCTCCACTGCATATGCTTGTCAAGATTCACAGAACTGTGAACAAAAGAATTAATTTCATTGTGTTTAAATTAATTTCATTGTGTTTAAATTTAAAAATAAATTTGAGGAAAAGGTGAAGTAATGTGGAACATTTTTAGATACTGGCCTAGCCATACACATGTGTACTAGTTGAGTAGAAGCCCCAGGTAAGGCTATTGTCCATGATAGAGTCTTTCAAATAGTCAAATAAGCTACATTTTAAAGATTTTTTTCTGTTTGGTAAATCATTTGGCTTCTGAGCTTCCTTGTTCTCTCCAAGGCCTTGGCACTCTGGGAGAGATTTCAGGAGTGAACCAAATTCCTGTTCACCAAAGACTAAGTACTATCTCAAGAAAAGTCTCCTAGGGTGATGACCCCTAGGTAAAACCAATGATGTTGGTAAAAAATAAAAACAGGTTGAAACTTCAGGAAGGCTCACAGACCCTTTATTGACTATAAAATTAATACCTTTTGCTCCCAGATATTCAAAGATCGCTTATATGACTATGCTGTTTTCAGAGAACAAAAATGGGAGGAAGGGTGCTGGGGAGCCTCATTTGCCAATCTGCATACTCTGTCTTTCATACCTGCCTCCTGGAGACTGGACCCCCCCCCTAGGGAAATTGGCTCTCAGTAGGCTAACCTGGGGGCTTTCAGAGTGAGGGTGAAGTTTGCAAGGGCAGAGGGTTAGGTATGAAGGGGCACTGTGAACAGATGCTGTGCTGGAGAATCTTGAAGTCTGCATGTGAAAATCTTTCACACAATGTGCTAGGTGGATCTTGCCCCCTCTCCCGGCCACCTCCACCCACTGGCTTTCTTCCCTGTCCACCTACCCTTCTCCGCCAGCCATCCTGACAGTCCTCTGCACGGGAGATTCATTCTCAGACATATCAGTGTTCATTTAAAACTCTGCATCATGTATCCCAAGGCACAGGCCTGATAAAACTTCTTGCCCAATTGTGAAATGTCAGGTGTGGTGTCTGTCAAACACCTATGAGGGCAAGAGAAATGTTAGAAATTTGGGAAGCTCACGCGGGTGTGGAGATGCTTGTTAACAGCTCCTTGCAGACAATTTGCTTTAAAATGAGGACAGCCCCACTGGTTCCCACTGTTAAATACCTCTATTCAACCAGCAGAAAGTTTGAAACATCAGAGAGTTTCCCAGCCATGCAATGGCTGTTTGGGAAGCAATTTGCAGATGTCTATGAGAGTTAATTCATTGTGAGTCCCCATGCAATCAAGCCTCCAGTTAACAGCTTCACACCCGTCAAAAACTCAGTACTTGTTGTCTAGTGCAATATCCTTTAACCAGAAAAGGATCTTGCATGGCGTTCGAGAGAAGAACAATAAGCACTCAGACGTGTAGTGACAAGGAACTCAAAGCTTAACTCTAATTGCATGACCTCCAGAGGAGAGAAACAGCTCCCCACCATCAGTGTGCCAGTAATATATTTTAAGGCAATTACTATTAAGAGCTTTTGTTTCTTTTAAAGAGAAGCATATCAGAAATCACTCAGCAAACAAGCAAATTTTGAGAATGTCATGATTCTTTACAACTTGGAAAAACTGTGAGGCATCTGCACCATCACTGAGCCTGCTCTGTGTCCTCTTCTTCTAGGGGCAAAATAAATACATAAAGGCAAAGTATTCACCATCTGGGAAAGGTATTACTAGTAAGATATAAAACGAGGATCAGTATATTAGGGACCCCACATTTTAATTATGTATATAAATGAATTCGTGTGGAGAGAAAGATTTGCAGATTCCATTGAGGGAGGAGGAAGCAGCACAGTAAATAATAAGGTGCCCAAATGCCGAGCAGCAGCAAAGGATTTGCATTATCCTGTGCTCTGTGTGAGCTCAGAAGATGGAAAATGCAGATAAGTGTAAATAAATGTCAAAAAATATTCCCGCTGGCCAAGAAATATAGAAAGTTTAGTTGACATCAGGGGAGCAGGGTTGCAGGATAACTCTCAGGAGGGAAACTGAGCACAGGCTCCTCCCATCCCAGCTGAGCTTCCAGGAAAGCCAGGAACTTTCTGCAAAGATGGGGATGGAAGGGACGTGTGCTGCTCCTGCACGGGCTTGGGACTGACGCTTTCTGACACAGAGGCACCGACTTCTCCGTGGACTTGGCCTGGGATCCATGCTGTCAACCCTGTTGGTGTTTTATTTAAAAGAATGAGGTCACCGGCTGGTTGTGGCTGGTTCTAGCTCTGCCTCTGACCAGAGGATCAGTCTTGGTCCGGTATGTTCAGATCCTAGGTCAAGGTGTTGCCCTTCACAAGGACTGCACCGAGTCTCCGTCCACCGTGACGACAGGTAGTCACAAGCAGCTCTGCTGGTGCTGAAATGTCCCCTTGTCATGGCGCAAGCACAGGCCAGGGTCCCAGCATGCTGAGGACTTAGCATACATATCAGCTTGGAAATGCTTGTTATAGGAATTCTCGAATCCTTCATGACACGACTGACTTTCACAATGCAGTGCATGCTCCGTTTAAATTTCTTTTAAAAATGTAGACGATTTTCACTTACGAGTACATACTTTCAAATCGAAGCCTACAAGTCAAGGGGGGGAAATCCGATTAATTGAAGAGGAAAATTGATTTTCATTGCCTGTGTTTCTTGCCAAAATATCTCAGACCACTGGTTTGGGATTCTTGCCAGGAAGGTGAGGTGCCCAGCTGACACACATTCAAGACATTTCCACACTCACTATTCCAATCTCCACAGTGCACCTTGAAATTAGGAACGATTATTATTGACATACCACCCATTTATAGATGAGAAAAATCACCAAGACACAGAGAAATTAAATATTCTTTATTATGCAAATGTTTCACATAAGTCAGTAAAAGTGAAGAAGTTCTTATACAACTTACCTACATAACAGTTGTGATGATCAATATTAAGGTTTGGAACTGGAATGTACCCCAAAGCTTCATGTGCCCCCAAGTGGGGCTCTGGGGAACTGATTGGCTCAGGGGGCTCTGAGCTCATCAGTGGACTAACCCATGGAGAGCTGGATGGACTGGGAGGCAGGAATGACTTGGAGTAAGAAGGGCACTGGGGCCAAGCCCTTGGGGACTGTATCTTGTCCCTGATTCCTTCCACTCTTTCTCTCTCTTTTTCTCTCCTTCCCAGCTCCCATGATCTGAGCAGCTTTCCTCAGCCACCCCGTCCACCCATGATGTTCTACCTCCACTTGGACCCAGAGCAATACAGCCTGGTGGCCATGGACTCAAACTGAGCCAAAATCAACCTCTCCCCCTTTAGGTTGTCACACCTATGGAAAGCTGACAGTATTTATACAAGAATACTAAGAAAATCAACTGAAAACAAAAGCTGAGCTATTTTGGCTAACTGTTTTTGACCTTCCCGTGCATGACTGGCCGGTGCATTGCACTCAGGCCCGTGGCAGGACGGCAAGTACATAACAGCAGGAGAACATGGTGGAGCGAATTGTTCACTTACAAGCAAGGGATCGGAGAAAGCCAGGACACTAGGGTCCCACGATCCCTGCCACATGCCCCAATGCCCTAAGTCCTCCAGTGAACTCAAAGTTCTCACCACCTCCCAGCATCACCCGCCTAGGGACCAAGGCTTTAGCTCCTGGGCCTTTGAAGGACATCTAAAATGTGCACATTCCTGGGGGATTTTTTTTTCTCTGCTCTACAGATTCCCCCTATGGAGCAGCTGCTGAGGACTCTGAACTGAGTCAGTTGCCCTGTCTGTGGTTCCCAGCTTCCTGCTTTCTTAGCAAGGTAACTTTAAACCCCCTTACTTCAGGTTCCCAGTGTTTGATAGCCAGATCTACAAAATGTCAATGATCACAATACGTCCTTTCACAGTATTACTGTGAATATTAAATGAGATCACACATGTAAAATAACTGATGTGTAGCAAGTAATGAATGGATCTAAGCCATTGAGTGAGTAACAAGAAAAAATTCTTGAAAATGGGTCTGAATGATAAATTTTGCATATTTTATATAAGTATTTTAAGCATTTGAATAGTAATACAATGTTGACAGAATAAAGCAGGAAACTCCATTTCAATAGTATTTTGTTTATGAATGTAAATATTTCATAAGATAACTGGAAAGATTCTCCAATTGATGCCATGAATAATGACATTGTATTTCAAGGGCCTTGCCAGAGAAGATGAGTTTTCTGGCAAACTCATGCGACTGACCAAGGGAGATTCTGTGAAGACCTCAAGTCCACTTGCCTCACACTTTGACAAGAGTGACCTGGCCTGGCCTGGATAACATGAAGTGAAATGTGTGTTTAGTCCACAACTCTGCAAGGACCTCCATGCTGCCCAACACAATCACACTTAGGGGGTTCTGCCCTCGTGTGTGGCCTACTGGAGCTGTCATCCTATGGGACACATAAGAAGAGACCGGAACTTAAGGCTTGGAAGATAATTTTAAGAGCACCACATGGGATCCCTTTGGTATATGACTGAAGAACCAGGCCCACAGCAGTTTGTGACAAACCAAGGCCAAGCACCTGGCTAGAGGGATAGGTGGTCAAGACCCCAAGTCTTGTGATCTGCAGACTCCTGAATTTCCCCAAAGATCCAGATGTCCCTTTAGAAGTGAGTGACTCTTTCCAGACAAAACAGCTTTACCTTATATTAGTGGAAGAAAGGACACAGAACTCAGTTTGATATCTAAAATGAGATTTTGAAATCCAGAATAATTTTTCAACAAATTTTCAAAGTTGTTTTACCTTACTGTTGAAATAGAACAATATACAAAAAGAGAACCAAGCAAAACTATTTAAAAAGCAAACCCACTGTAATGGAGTTTCTGCAGAGGTAGCAGTTGGGTTTTATTTTTGAAGGTCAAAAACACACACAGTGCTACTCAGTCACCAGAAAGAGGATAAATGTTGTTTCACATTATACTCACATTTTACCGAAAGGCAAAGTAATGTGACTTGCAGAATCCCAGAGATTTTTTTTTTTAATTATAAAGGCAAGGATCCCAAATCCCCTTTTCATGAACTCTTCAAATAATGAAAGAAAGGCTCACAGGCAGATAGACAAGCCAACATAGGCTGTGTAATTAAGATTATGATTGGATAAGAGTAGGAAGGGAGCTGGGCAGCCAGAAGGACTAATACAGAAATTATGAAAAGTAGGGAGTTCCCTGGCAGGGCTAGGAGAACTCAGAGCTGAAAACAAAGCAATCTGCCAACGGATTTGATGGGCAGAGCCCACTTCCCAATGACAGGTCACCGTGCCACTGAGAAGGAAGGTATACTTTGCATAGAAGGAGAAACCCCAGTTGTGAAATTTGAGCATCAATTAAGAATGAATAGCTCCTAGTAAGGTCACTCGGCATCTTGCTCATCCTCCCAAGAAGAAACTTTCTTTGCAGCTTTGTGTTCAGTCTTGGAAGCAGAGATCTGAGCATTGAGCTAAACCAATTATACTAAAAGTGAGCAAATCCCCCGTTACCACCTTGCCAGGCAGCCATGTTAGTGCGACCGCTGTGGTCACCCAGTAACCTGCCTCTTCATCAGAGAACACGAAAATTTTAAGGAATGAAAGACACAACGTGGAAGATGACAAGGGATAAATATCTTCAAGCTATTCGAGTTTTATGACCAGGGAGCATAAATAGAAATTGAAAAAGATAGACCTAAGAAAGCGTTTCATGCATTGAAAAAGAAGTCTGTAATTGCCTTCCATGCAAGATTGTCAAAGGCAGAAGCCAGGACCATTTACAAAGCAATTAGGTGTTATCCTGGGGAAAACATGACATTAAAAAGAAGATTATAGTCAATCATTCAAAGCCTTTTCTTGTGCCCCGTAGGGTCCTGTGCTTTAAATGTGCAGTTGAGGAGCTGACCTACTGGGGGTATCTGAAGAGGTTCCACAAGCCAAGCTGCGAAGGCAGAGGACAGCTTCATTACAGCTGGGAGAAGCCCAGCTCTGCTGCTCATTACAGACCTGAAGTGCCCCCCAATATAATTGGATACTTTTCCCTTTCTGAAATCCAGCATCATTGCCAGTCGCTGACAAGTGACAAACAGAGGATAACAGCATTAGAGAAATCCCAAGGACACAGAAACTAAATTGAGGAGAGTGGACTGCAAACATGAAGGGAGTTGGCTATGGGGACATCAGAGCCTGCCTTGATGCCTGGACTCTGAAGCCACCTCCTTCATGCGCCTTGGGGCAAGATTCCTCATCAGCAAAAGCCTCCCATTGCATGGTTTTCTTACATTTGAGCCACTAATGAAAGCCTGGGTCTAGGGTTTACAATACATACTGAGCCCCTTCACCTGGGATTTCTCAAGGGGAAACTCCACTGATGGACTCCGCCTTCTCACAAGGAGGCTCTGCGTGGTGTCCTTGCTCCCTGGAGTCTGGAGGCATTGTACACGCCATTCCATTCCATTTCCAAGCTCCCAGGTTTGCACTGAATTTCTGCCTTCTCTCTTCTGCTACATGTTCTATCTGCTCATCTGCTGAGTCAACACAGGTTGCTGCTTTCCAACAAATCAGCTTTCTGCATTCTGGGTACCTTTGTTCCATATGCAGAGCCATGGAACAATCAGATTCCATTGGTGGCTACCATTTTAGTGTTAGCACCCAATATAAATTTGGTGAGAAATTTGTCAATCTGAACACTATTAATAGTGCAAATGGAAACTATTACTAATGCAGTACCAGATTGTAATTATCCATGTGGAAAAAGCAGAGCATGGAGGAAGTGCAACAGGTTTATCAGTGCAGGTTTATTGGTCGTGTCAAATGTGCACAATTATTCAGCAACAAGAAGCCTTACAGAGCAATGATGAAGATCAAATATCAGACCACCTTGAATTCTTCTTTTTTTAAAGGGAGAAGGACAGTGAGAGAGAGAGAGACAGACAGACAGACAGAGAGACAGAGAGAATAAATTTTTAGTTAGTTTTTCATGTGGCTTTTGTTGCTCTGGCACTTAGTTGTGTACATGGGTGCTGGGGTTTGAACCCACGTACTTGCACATGCTGGGCAAGCGCCGTAATCACCAAGCCACCGCTCCAGCCCCAGACCACCTGGATTTTGATCTCACCTTGCTTTAGCTGGAACACTTTCAGCACCTTCTAGGTTTTTAAAACCCTTGTGTTGCCATCTCTAAAATGTCCATAATAGTAACATTAAGAGGTCAGCACTACGCAGAGCACATTGTTAAGAACTCAACCAGCGGGGCTGGAGCAGTGGCTCTGCAGTTACAGCGCTTCCCCGGCACTCGCAAATACACAGGTTCAAAACCCAGCACCCATGTACACAACTGAGTGTTGGAGCAAGGAGAGCCATGTGAAAAACTCAATAAAAATTGATTCTCTCTCTCTCTTCCTCTCTTTCTCTCTCTCTCTCTCTTTCTCACATACACACACACAGTCCTTCCCTTCTCTCTCTAAAAAAAGAGAGAGAGAGAGAGAGAGAGAGAACTCAAGCAGCTATAACCTGTACTAGGAAAATGTTAACAGAGAAAATGCAGACATGGTTTAGATATGAGGTGACCCCCCAAAGCTCATGTGAGTCAATGCAAGAATTTTTAGAGGTGAAATGATTACACTATGAGAAGTGTGACCTGATTAGTGGATTAATCCACTGATGGACTAACTGGGAGGTAACCTTAGGCAGGTGGGGTGTGTCTAGAGGAAGCAGGTCTCTGGGTGTGCCTTTGTTATTTATATTTTGTCCCTGGTGACCAGAGCTCTCTTTCTTCCTTTCCGGTTGCCATGTCCTGAGCTGCTCTCCTCTGCTGTGCCCTTCCACCATGGTTTTTCTGCCTCATGCTCAGGCTCAGAGCTATGGAGTCCACCAACCATGGACTGAACCTCTGAAACTGATTCAAATAAACTTTTCCTCCTTTGAGTTGTTCTTGTCAGGTCTTTTGGTCACAAAAATGAAAAAGCAGATTAAAACATGTCCCAAGGTTTACTCTGCTTAAGAGATTCCCTAAAAAAAAATATTGTGAAAGCTCAGTGCATTTAAATTTCTAGAGTAATCTCTACATCCAGCATGCAGAGTGGTCACTGTGGGGCCTGCAAAAATCCACACCCCCTGAGCAACTGATTCAACAGGTCTGGGAGGGGCCTCAGAGTGTGCGGTGTGCTCTTCCAATAGGTCCCCAGATGCTGGACTGGGGACCACGCACTGAGTGGGGCTGCTCCAGCAGGTGGAAAGAGAGCTGATCAGTTGGGTACCCACCAGGTGTCAGCCGGGCTGTGCACCTATGGTATTTACTTCATTGGAAAGCGTTGATCTTGCTCTCCAGATATAAAAGCCACCTTTTTAAGTCAGTCGTGAAGATCACCATTCAGTTCTAAAAGGTTGGCAAGTGCTCAGATACTCTCCTAGGTGAGACAGTCGTTTGCACTTGTATACACGTGATTTGACTCCATTCTGACCAATCACTATACTTAACAAACAGATTTCTTGATCTATTAATACACTTTGGGGATTGAATGATATACTCCGCCCTATGTTCCAAGATTGATGTGCCAAAGCTTTTGCCAGAACTAAATAAAATAGGAACACAAGGGAGAGAAGTAAAAGATGGGCCAGGAAATTAAATCCATGATCAAAGTTTCATTTTTCAATATTCCCTGTTCTGGCATTAATCCAAATCTAGATATAAGTAACATCCATTAGTTATAAGTAAAGTTTTTAATAAGAAATTTATAACTTATTTCAACTATTCCCTTTCTGACCATTATCAGTGCATTTTTAAAAACACAAGCTGTGTAATAAAATAACAAAATAAACAAAGTTTAAATCATGTCAAAATTCCTGGGAGCACTTGGGAGAGTGTGATTAAAGAAAAAGCAGTTTGTTTACAATGAAAATGGGATAACGGGGTCTTTCACCCTGAGCCACAGGTTCTACGTGGAGAGAGCACATTGCTATGCATGTATCCCTTTCATTTAAAATTGTGTCAAGAGTGTCATTTCTGAAGCCAGTCACACCAAGGTGCTGCACAATGGCCTGGTGTAAGAACTGGGTGACCTCATCAATGGCAGCTCCACAGTTTAATAACATTCAGTCTTATTGAATGCTAAGCTCTAAAGTACAAATTAAACATGGCAATAGGAGTGTGCAATTCCATTTTGTTTTATTAGAATGTATGTCTTGACTAGCGAATTTGAATTTTGTGGCATTGACCAAATGAAGCGAAATTTAAAATAAATGGGTTAGAAGCTTTCTTTGTTGAGATTTAGTATCTTCTACTTTCAATTCATTAGTGAATAACATCTAGAGTGAAGCTGCTGACAAAAAGCTTTGCTCTCATTACTGTTCGTACAATAAACCATGCCCAGGTTTCTGAACATACCAGTGCCGAAGTCCCCATCTTCTATGATCTTTAGCTCCAATCTTGAATCTTTTAGCCAAGAATGTGTTCAAAGAGCTATTAAGTCAAAAACAAAACACAATGCATGACTTAAGAGAACAGCACGTTTTGTCTTTTTAAACAAATTCCTTGGACTATTTGAGATTTGTTTTTTAAGTAGAAAGAATTAAAATTTGGGAAAATGGTTCTTGGTAGTAATAGTTGGCAGATCTTCCCCTAACCAGAGCTTGTTTCCATCTTTGAGAATGGACCACGTAGCTGCTGCATAGCATAAAGCAAGGCTCAGTTTTCATATTTACTGTACACAGATGTCCCACCCAATATTTTAGACACAAACATTCTCTGATGGTTGAGACAGCTAAGACACAAGGAACAGAAGGTGCTTGATTAGGTTCACCAGTGCGGGAGATTCCAGGCACATCTGAGGGCTCTGTCTACTGTCGTTATGGAAGCCGGGCTCCTATGGAAACTGCTTTTCTCCATATGCAATTGCTGATGTTTAGATGCCACAAGCAAGCTGACCTGGGGAGGAGACGCTAACTCTAATCCCCTTCTGCTTAATGGGCAACCACCACAAGAGCTCCTTCTGCCCGTTAGCCATGGCACTGACACCCACACTGCCCCTGCATGGACAGAAAGGTTGCATGTGCTGTCCATCCTTAGACGTCTGTCTCCTGCTGGCTGCTGTGCTGGCAGTGCTGCATGTCCCTGTGGGCTTCAGGGGAGCATGCTGCTTTGCATCCCAGAGCCTGAGCACATGCTCGTCCCTCCCGCTGGGAAATGCTCTCTGCCTTACCATGGTACATAGCACCCATTCTTCAGGGGTCAAATAAACATTGCTTTCTTGCAAAAGCCTTCTTAACGCTCTGTCTAATGTTCTAAAAGTGCTGAGAGTTTTCCTTTATTATGAGTTGATAATCGTGTGAGTGGAAATCTTTGGTCTGTGTCCATCTTCTCTATCATCAACATCTCATGGCATTGAGTCTTGCCATGTGCTAAGTGGCCTTTCTGAGGTTACACTGCCCTCTGACCTGTGCCCTTTTCTGTGGTCACACCACCCTCTGACCTATGGCCTTTCCATGGTCACACCACCTTCTGACCTGTGGCCTTTCTGTGGTCACACTGCCCTCTGGCCTGTGCCCTTTTCTGTGGTCACACCACCCTCTGACCTATGGCCTTTCCATGGTCACACCACCTTCTGACCTGTGGCCTTTCTGTGGTCACACTGCCCTCTGGCCTGTGCCCTTTTCTGTGGTCACACCACCCTCTGACCTATGGCCTTTCCATGGTCACACCACCCTCTGACCTGTGGCCTTTCTGTGGTCACACAATGTCCGGATTGTACAGCACCAGCTAGTTGAGTTATCACTTAAATGCAGTGCTCCAATAGCATCTTTCACCAAACTTTTAGATTTAGAGATGATAGCTTTCAAGAATTAAAGCTAAAATAAATATTTCCTGGATTGTGATGTTCTGACCCCATATATCCCAGAAGACTTAACTATTGCTACAAAAAGTTAGCAACAAGGGGGCTTCAGAAGCTTTCTTAGATGTGTGGTTGCTGTGACAATGTACAAACTACCAGGCTTTAGACAACAAGTCCATTCTCTCACAGTTCAGGCCAGAAGCCCAAATCAAAGAAGCTCTGGAGGATCGTGGTCCCATCTCTCCCTCTCTCAAAGGCCCCAGCATTGAAGGCCTGGTCACCAGCCTGTGGTGCTGTGGCAGAGCCTTCCGGAGACAGGGTATCTAGAAGGAAGCCACAGCACTGGGTGTGCTCCTGAAGGGGGCTTTGGGACCCTGACCCCTCCTCCTTCTCTCTGTTTACTTCCCAGGGACAGAGAGATGATAGGCCTCCTCCACCAATGTGGAGATTTTGAGACAAGGCTGGATTCTCTGCTGATGAATTTGAGTCTGTTGCAGAACTCTGTGGCCAAAATAGCCCGTTTCTAGTGTTTGCAGCTATTCCCAATTAAAACTGGGAATCTGGGCTGGCTGCAGGTTTCTGCAGCTGAAACGGTGTCAGCAGCTCCCCAGCTACGAGCTGGATTGTTCCCCACTCTTGTGGAGTGGTGCGTTGCAGCTCTTGGTGTGAAAATTCACCCCAAGAATTTGGTGCCAATCTTCTTCTGGGCTTTGTCTCATACATTTGAAGAATAAAATCCACGGACTACCATGGAAGGGAAGAGTAAAAGGAGTAGGTTTTATTTAAGGAAGGAGAGGTGGAGGGGTACCTGGAAGCAGTACACCGTCTAATGTAGGTTATGGCAGGGCTTATATTGGCTTGGGTGTGAGCCTTGATTAAGATTCATGTAAAGTAGGCACTGAGAAAAGCACCAACATGGTTGGTTAAACTCTATGTAAAACGGGCATTGAAACCAAGCACCAAAACCATCGGTTAAACTCTACGCAAAGCTGGCAGCAGCTCTTTCCTAGTTCCCATCTGTGTCCACCCCCACCTCTTGGTTTTCTCACCTCTGGGACAAAGGAGTTGCTCCCCAGGTGAGCCTCATGTACTTTTGCATTTGAAGGCCCTGAGCTTGCCCATTAATCTCTCTCTAGGTGTGGTGGATTGGGGTCCATTGTCCTGACTACCTAGCCATTTTACTGGCTCTCCTAATCTGTCTCACCAGGTGACAGGCAGCTCCTCCACCTTGAGCTGCCACCTGAGTGTCCACCATGATGTACCGTGTCCTACAGGCCTGAAGTACTAGGGCCAAGCATCCCTGTACAGAAATCTCTGAATTGCAATCCAGATTAAATACTTTTAAGTCATCATGGGTGTTTAGGGCATGCCTGGCTTCTGTGGTTGCATGATCTGTGCCATTCCTTCCAGAAAATATCATTTTCACCTCTGTGTTCAGCTTCATTTCCCCTTCTGCTGTGCCTCTGGGTGCCCTCATCCATAAGAACACCTCCAAGACCCTTGCCTCACTATGTATGCAAAGGCATCATTCCAAGCAGCCACACTCTGGGTTTCCAGGTGGACGTGGGTGCCAGGTGGCCACTTGTGACTCTCTCCATATGCTGTTCTTACTCTGTGACTCACAAATACCAGACCTCTTCAGGCTCAGCATGGCAGCAGAGAGGGCTGCCTGTGGGTCTACACTGGTACAGAGTGCTGTCCACCGTGCGGCATAGGGAGCCAGCATTTCTCCATCTCTCTCCTGCACCTGGCTTTTGAAATCCTTTGAAAGGAAGTCCACTGTGCTGATGCAGCTCTTCACATAGCTTATCTTCATCAATAAAACCTCAGGAAAATTAAGCCATAAAGACATACCTCCAAAATGCACTAGCAGTTTGAATGAAATTCACAAATGCTTCAAAGAAAGAATAAAGCCTGGGGTCTGCCCACCCTACCCTGAGACTTCACAGCCTGTCTGGATAGGGCACCCAGCAGGAATGGATATTGGTCTACATTTTGGTGTGTGAGAATATAAGTTGGCTTACTACAGTGGAAATCTCAAAAGTTTATCATTGCTTTTGGTTGAGGGTTGTTGTTTTTTTTTTTTTTTCCAAATGACTAGTTTTTCTACAGTGAGTTAAGGGAGAAATCCCTTTTGTTGAGCTTGGCACAGTAGGAGGAGCTCCAGTCTCTTCTAGCATGAGTATGAACCCAAACCCACAAGCCCTTTTCCAGTACAACGCTGACTCTTTACTGTTAAAATGCAAAATATCAGAGAAGGCCAAGGGCTTGCTGAAAAAACAGTAAGGTCAACTCAGCATCCCCTTCCCAGACCAGGAGCGTGAGGCTATTCCCCTTGTGTCCCCTCAGGACTGAGCACTTCCCTTGCAAAGCGTTGTAGGAGTGGAAATGGGTAAATTCTATTAAGCATCTCAGATGACGCTGGGAACCTGATGGACCTCTGCAAACTTTCTTCCCATGCAATTCTGTGCTTGAGTTCAAGGAAATTTGGAAAGGCTTAGGATAAGATAGATACTGAGACAGGAGGTGTTTCTTTTGGGGGTACCAATTCATTAATTTAGATGAAAGAGAGAAGACACTACTGGAGACTCAAGCCTGCGATTCCGCGCTGATCTACCACTTTTTCTCCACTACCAACATCCCCCGAACTTGCCTTCTTTTACAAGATCACTCTTTTTTGATTTCTGAAATTCAGACTGAGTTCTTACCACCGTATTAATGCACACTGATTTTCACACACTAAATAATTTTTGAAAGTTGATTGAAATAAATGAGACAGGAATAGAAATCAACCTTCAGAAATCCAGTGGTCATGTGTGGTGATAAAACTGATGAAGATCAATGCCCTCATTTGTGTGTTCAGGATTGTGAGGGTCCTGTCTCTTGAGGAGGGCTGGGCACCTCCTCTCCTGAAATGGCAGGCTGCAGCCTTGTACCATCTGGCGTTAGAAGGCAGAAATATTCGGGCTCTGGAATTTAGTAGATCGATTGTTGCCAGAAAAAAAGAAAAACTGCCAGCAATGGCCCATTTCACTTTGAAACTGCCCACTTCGAAGCCAGCTCGTACATGTTAAATCTCTTAGTGTTATGATATGTCACTCTCTGGCCTCAGAGGAAATTTGAACAGCTACCTTGAGCTATCAATAAAAAATCCTTTTCCTTTTCACAACACCCAAGCAATATTTTCCAACTTTGTTTTGAGTCACTCGAAGCAAGACTTTTACGGTTCCTTTGACATGCACTTCTATGAAAAGAGAAATTTGTATTTCTGTCTCAAACATCTAACTTCCTTTTGAAATAACTTTCTAAAATTGTGATTCCAGATTGTATGGAAAAGATACATGAGGGCTTGACAAAAACAGGGCATTTGGAAGAAAACTGTACCATCAGGTTGAGAACCAAGAGTCGAATGCAAATCTAATCACCAATTCCAAGTGAGTGATGTTTGCAATCCTGGCATTCAAGATCCACGGGCCAGCCTGAGCTAACCCTGTGACGGAGAGTGGGGTGGTGCAATAGGGTGATTTAAAGAACATAGGGTCATCCAGCTTTATACTTGTGCATATGCGTGATTACCTCTTTTTAATTTAGTGATTTCTTTTCTAATACAACAAATATGTGTGCCACAACCCAAAGTTATTACTTGCCTTCTATCACATTTGAGTTAGACCTTGGCCTTTGTCAAGGATTTAAAGTTCTAAGGTCAGGCAATACTCTTCTCTGGTCCTGCACCTCTGTCTCTCTTTGTTCCCAGGGTCTACCACTGTCTTGTGCGTATTTGGTGGGTACATACCCGTGTTTTTGTATTTGCCATCAATATGCATTTGAAAACAATATCTAAATACATAAAGCATCAAGGGAATTTTTTTAGTTTACAGAAATGTCATCTCACTCTATGTAACTTTCTACAATGTGCATTTGTTTCTCCTGGAACTTGGATGCTTTAAAACCTAGCCCCATATTCATATAGTTCATTCAGTTTCCTGGCTGAATCATGTCATGAATAGAGCGTTTATTTTCCAGTTTGTTCCTCTCTCTCCCCCATGCAAACAATCCTGTCATCTGCACAGCTTTGTGCCTTGAACTTCCCAGGACACGTCGTCTCCCGCAAAGGCGCTGCCAGGCCAAGTGTGAGTGTGGTTTCTGCTGTCCCGCGCTGTCCAGCTTGGCGCACACTCGCTGGGCCTCAGGCTTCTCACGTTCCACACTGTGGGACTTTCTCCTGTGCAGTTCCATGCAGCTTTCGCGAAGAGTGAGTGGGCTGCAGCTGTTTGCGTGGGGACCTCCTTCAGTCTCCTCTCCTCAGTTACCTGCCCATGTATTATGAGCATGTTTGTGTTAAGTTGGTTATTTTTCTTTTGGACTTGCAGCATGTGTTATATTTGTGTGGCTAGAGATTATTGATCTGCGGTGCATTCTGTGGCTCAGCTTTTAACTTTGTGGTCTGTTTGAGCAGAGATTTTTAAGCTTTATAAAACATACAAAATTTTCTCTTTATGAATAGCATTATATATTATATATTACTGTAATTTTGTTAAACTATTCATGTGTTTTTGAATGGGATTTAAATGCATGTTATACCATTTAATGTATATTTGGGACACACACATTTTATAAACTTTTTTCTTTCATTCTAAGTTCTTTTTTTTTTAAAGAGAGAGAGAAAGAGAGAATAAATTTTTATTTAGTTTTTCATATGGTTTTCGTTGCTCCAACACTTCATTGTTTACATGATGCTGGGGTTCAAACCCATGTCCTCACGCATGCCAGGCAAGCATTGTAACCACTGAGCCACCGCTCCAGCCCCTCATTCTAAGTTCTTAAGGCATCAAGTTAAAGGGTCCTTTCTTATCCTGTGTTCACAATATTTTACTTCCCTTTATTCTAAGGTTTTAAATGTTTTATTGTATTTTTCAGGCTTTGTTGCAATGACTGTCAGCTAGTGATTTCCATCTGTCCTGTCCTATTTTTTCTGAAATGAAAGTTTTAACGTAATTGTTATGGCAGGAAGACTTATGGTCCTGAACCTAACAGCAGTGCTTCTAAAGTTTTGCCATTGAATACCATAACATAATCTTCTGAACATCCCCTTCTAATCCTAAACTGCAAAGCACTTTAGCGCAAATACATTCTGAATTTTATTGATTGTTGCTGGTATTCTACAGATATAGGAAATTACCGGGTTTTTTTTCCTTTCACCTGTAAATGTGATGGATTATGTTAACAAATTTTTGTGAAGGAGAAACAGACTTCCATTTCAAAAATAGATCCTATTTAAATTTTCTTCATTCATTTTTTTAAAATTTTTCTATGTTTTTGCTAATATTTCAGTTAGGATTCTGTGTGCCAAAATAAAATTGGATTTTAATTTTATTTTCATGTATTTTCCTTGATTATGTTAGCAAATGTAAACTCTCTAATAAAATGAGCTACCCATCTTTTCACTTTTTTTCCCTTTTCCAAAACAGAAAAATTAATTTTTAAAAGTTCCAGTAAAATTCACTTCTAAAACTTTAACCAATACTTTTCATGGGAAATATATTTCACTAGTAAATTGATTTCTTTACTTGCAATAATTTTTTAAGATTTCTCTGTCTTAAGTTAGGTTTGAACACATGTACATTTCATATAAGCATCCATATGTCCAACGTTGGAATCTGATCACAGGGCCAGGTGGTACATGTTCCTACATTCTTGAGATGGGCCTATTCTCTTCTCTGGTTGAACAGGTCTTTCCTAGCTGTGAGAGACAAACACAGGTTCCTCATAAAGTCAGTCTGTCCATCCCGTTGTCAGTCTTCAACTCATCAAATACATGTGGATATGGGAAGATCTGGAGAAAGTCATTTATACAACCCCCAAGCTCAGAAGCCAAAATTAGGGTGAGGTTTGGTAGAATCTGATTTTTTAAATGAAATCTACTTGCCTTTCACAGTTGTCGGTCTTTTTATCATGATCTATATATTGTGCATTTTTTAAACTTTTATATTTGTGAGCTTTTATAAGCAAACATAGCTCAATAGTGATTTTTTAATAAGAAAAAAAAATCACTGGCTAGAGAATGAAGTTCCCTTCTCTGCTGCGTGCAAGGTCAGTCAACAAGAAATATCCCAGACACCTCTGCATCTGGGGGACTCTTGTCCTAATTCCAGACAAGGGCAGCAGGGGCCTGCCTTTCAGCAGCGGAGTTTAACACCTACGCCACAAGGCAAGGTAAATAGAAGACAAAGCTTTTTTCAAATGCTCAAGAAATAAGCTGCTTTTCCTCCAAAATTAATCACTCCAAATTAAAATTATTCAGTTGGTTTTTGTCGCAAAGCAGCATTTCTTAAAGTGACTCAGGGACAATAGTGATGCTTTCAGAGATTCTGCACGGGGAGCAGAAGGCAGGTTATTAAGGTCACAAGGCGCAGAAAACCCTGCACACAGCTGCTGCCTTTGGAGACTCCGAATGCAAGTCAGCGTGGAGAATGGTTAACTTTGCTGTGAAGAAACCTGCTAAGCTTTGTGTCATCAACACTCCAATATTATTTAGCCACATCCTGGCCTTTTGCCATGCCTATCCTCTGGGGGTCAGAGAGTGGGTGTTGAGTGGAACTTCAGGAGGGAAAGCAGAGAGAAGTGCGTCTGCTAACTCACAGGTGGGTTCACAACCCTCACGCAGAGCACAATCACAGCTCAAAGCCCACGTCCCGCCCACAGCCGTAGTGGCCCATTTCCTGTCCTAATAACATAAAACCAAAGACTGAGCAAGGTGCAAGGAGGAGAGGTCGAGGGGCTCCAGGTTCCTCTGGACAGCCAAGGTCACCGAGGGCTATATCTGGGCATGCCCTCTGGCTGCCCGAGTCCCAGCAGGTGCAGGGCAACTCAGGGCAAGAGGGGAGCAGTGTGTGCGTGTGTATGTGTGTGTGTGTGTGTGTGTGTGTGTGTCCTTTGGTCTCTCTCTCTTTTATAAGGCCACCGAGAGTCATCCATGGGGCGGAGTCTGTTCACCTTCCCAAGGCCCCACCTCTAAACACCCTCTTGATACCTCACTACAGGTGTTGAATCTCAACACAGGGATCGCAGAGATACGTTCAAGCAATATCCAAACCATAACAGTCGCCAAATTAACAGGATTCTCTCAAAAACCAGAATTAAAATGCTTATCCACTTGCATTTCCAAAGAGCCACTTTCCAAACACACAGTGTAGTTAAAGCCCTACTCATGACAGAGAAAATCACGAAAGCCTTTTCCTCTCCCACTTACACACACACACACACACACACACACACACACACACCTTGGAGTGGATGCAAATGACATAGCATTAATCTATTAGAACAGAAAAAGGCAGGAATACTAAGCCACCCCCAAAAGGGCCACATCTAGGTACCCATTTATATAACCCAATTTCTGTAGTAGGCCCTGTCCGTGGGATTCGCTTATTTATCGAATTTATATCAAGCTACTAGCTAACTAGAGAAGCCCAACTGAATAAGTGTATTTATTTAAGGGCTACAGGGGATAGGAGGAAGAAAGAAGAAGAAAACAGTTCTGCCAGGATCTGCGGGATGCTGCCCTGTCTAAATGTCTCTTTGCTTTCTCTTGCTCATCTATCTTCGCACTCAGGAGGACCAAGAGTAACTGAATAAACATTATCTTGTCCTTGGCCTTCACCAAGCAAAGTTGTTTATATCTGAGACCATTTCCCTTTAGGGTCTGAGATCATTACTTTAAAGTAAATTGTCGAGTGCGCCACAGTTGATCTGGGTTCAGTTCTGCCGTTTGCCGCCCCGTGGAGCAAGTCCAGGCATGACATTCAGCCTGAGACGACATCGCACGAGAAAAATGTTTTCTAGATAGAATAAAACATCGTGTCTGCTTTCTGGCAGTGAATCTCAGCAACTGAAGCCCCCAGTCCAGGAAAGCCCTTCAGACACGGTTTCAGAACAGTGCCAATCACATCTGCCACACACACGGCTGGGAGGGTGGAATGAGAGAGCCCAGCAGGGCACAGAGCTTTTGGTGACTATCGGCATCACGATCAACCGCAAGACATTTAAAAAAGTGAAGTGCGATCTGGGGCTACCTGCCTGCGTGGCCTCTGCACCCTACGTTGCCTAATTTTTACCTTTCCCCATTTTTGAACTCTGCTCTACAGTTTGAACCAGACTCACGTAAAACCAGGAAGCAAAGCTGTCCCTATGTTTCCTGATAAAACAAAACAAATCCCCTAACTTGGAAATGTCTCCTTTATAATGGGGAGGACAATTAAAATGTGAAATCCACACCATAGGTCAAGAGAGTGCTCAGTGTAGAAAGAAGTCCCCATCTACTGGCTCATCATTTTCCTCTGCCACAGCTGGTTGGGCCAGCCAAGGCCTTTCATTCCCATTGCTAGCTCAGTGAGATGAGGCTTGCGAGGTACATCCTGGTAGGCTAAATAGCTTTCCAACACTAACCCCATCTCGGGAATGTCAGTGTATGAGGACATTTTCTGTTACTGTAATGAAATACTTAGGGTTGGGTACTTTATGAAGAAAAGAGGTTTATTCAGCTCATGGTTCTGGCAGTCCTAGAGCATGGCATCTGCTTCTGCTCAGCTCTGGAGAGGGTCCCTGGGTTGTGTCACATCAGGGCTGATGGCATGAGGTAGGAGCACTTGTGAGAGACAGAGTTCTCATGGAAAGACAGGCTTGCCCTGCTATGACAGCCCTCTCACAAGAACAGATCCTGAAGAACCGCATCAATTCCGTCCTAGGGCAGCAGCCCACGGACCCAATGGCCTTCCAGGCACCACCTCCTAAAGTTCCCACCACCACCCTGGGGCTATGGTGATAAGAGGGAGCATCGGGGACTAAGCCACGTCCAGCCGTTGCAGCCACTCTGGCACCATGAGGCTCCGCTCAGTGAGCATTGCCCCTCGGTCTTTAGATCCACCTGTCTCTTTCATGGGCGTCCATCCTATTCTGACACTTGAGCCCTCAACTGGCTTCTCATTCCTTCATTTCCATCCATAGGGGTTAGAGGTGGGGCTGGGTACTATGAAGTGGGTTTGGCAAGGCAGGAACCAGGTGGGTTTGGACAGGATTTCTGGCGCAATGACTGGGAGTGCAGGGCACAGTCCTGCGGGAAGCGCTAATGTGTGTGCTGATCTCGCCGGGTCTTCCTTACTCAGTTTGCAGCCTTCCCTTCCAGGAGCAAGCGTTTCCTAGAGCGATAAACAGCAGCCTTTGTCTGGTTTAGGAAATGGGAAACTGCTAAAGAAATTAGAAAATTTAGGGATCAGGAGGGCATGTTTGTTCCACGGAGGGAGAGGAAAGACTTCTCTGTCTCTGAATTCCTTAGCACAACATAGACCATTTGGAGCAAAAACCAATAAGGCTTCCTGTTCTGGTCTGAAATACCCAGTGGAAGCTGTCTCTGGAGAAAGATGGGGTTGTTCAAAAAGACCTCTGGATTAAGGGAGTAACTGGTGCCTTCGAACATCACTTGGTTCGTATTTGATTGCAGCTTTGCAGCTCTTCAGATAAACACTGGCATAGTTTGTTAACCTGGAAGTATCAGCAGATCTCACTGGAACTTTTATGTGTGCATGTTAAACCTAAAAAGTCAACTCCATCTTCATTTTGATATCAGTATTTTTCAAGAACGGCTCTTGTGCACTGTCTCTCCAGCTGCCCCCCAGTGCACAGAGAGGAAGGCTGGGAAGGATGTGTGCTCTGTGCAGGAGATCTGTGCCCGACACGGTGAGTGCTTTCCACCTCTCAAGGGGATGCTTAAATCCTCTGAAACTCACACGCTTTCAGGGTGAAGGATTATAAATTGACCGTGCATGTTACAACTAGCATTTGAATTCTGAAACAGGAGAGAATAGAATTCAAGATGTTACAGTGCATCACAAAATTTCTAAAACCTGTATCTCAGAGGGTGGGTGTCAGAGGGTGGGTAGCTCTGGCCCAGGCTGTGAGCAGGATTTCAAGCACCTCAGTCCCCGCCCAGGGCAGAGCACACCAAGTGCTGTCCTTGGTGGGTGGGAACAGAATCCAGCCAGGTTGCCCCAGGTCTCAGAGCAGCCAGCCAGGCCCTGAGGCGAGGGAGCCCACAGCAGTCTTCTGCCAGGTCTCATCCAAGGCCTCTCAGAAGACATTGTGAGTGCAGAAAGCTCTGAGGGTACTGTGACAGTCACCGCAGGCAGCACACACAGAGCCTGCCCTATGATGTTCTCGCTCTGGCTGCCCAAGTCCATTTCAGCTGCTATAACAAAACACCCGAGCCTGGATGAAGAGCATAAAGTTACGCTTCCTGTTCCGGAGCCTGGCAAGTCCAAGGGCAAGACACTGGCCAGACTGGCGTCTGGAGAGGGCTGCTACCTACCATGAAGGTGGCCCTGTCGCACCCCCAGCAGAGGAGGAGTACTGAAACCTCTCATGGCAGAAAGAGTGGAAGGGCAAAAGAGCGCGTTCACAAGGTCCATGGTCCCCATCGTCCACAAAGGCCACATCTCTTACGTTGCTGCATTGGGGACTGAGTTTCAGAGTGAATTTCGGAAGGACACTGCAGTTCTAACCATGGCACAGCCAAGGGAACACCTGAGCAGGTGGCTCTGCAGCCAACTGAGGACACACAGTTACGTGTGAGCAATGAGCACAGAGGGTCAACTTTCCAGGCTGCTGGGGAACCGTGGCCCAGGGGAAGACACGAGGGAGACAGGAGCAGGATGCTCATGCACTCCAGGAAGGAGCCCAAGTCCCCGGGATGCCAAGCCTCTCGGAGCAGCCACCCACGTCATAGATTAAAGTGCATCCTCTCCCAAAGAACGTGACCTCTAGGTGACATGAAAGCCAGGAAGGTGACCATTCCCACAGTCACATAGTTCTTCTACAAGTTGGGTTTGACCTTTATTTTAAAAATCTTGACATAAAATTACTATGATAAAATTCAAAATCCATTCACATCGTTGCAAGAAATTTCATCATTACATTTGTTAATGAAATAGAGCTTTGAATGCTTTCCATATTATGCGAAGTTTTATACATTTTGAATGCTTGTAAAACTGACTTTAAGCTCAATGCGGTGGCACACGCCTGCAATCCCAGCTACTTGGGCGGCTGAGGCAGGAAGACTGCAAGCTCAGATCTAGCCTCAGCAACCCAGCAAGGCCCGAGGCAACTTAGGGAGACCCTGTCTCAAAATAAAAAGAGCAAAATAAAATGAGCAGGCAATGTGGCTCAGTGGTTAAGCAGCCCCAGATTCAAATAAAAATAAAAATAAGAAAAAAATGACTCTAAATTTTATATAACCTACTCATTAAAAAAACTCAAATGATAACATGAATTCAAAACGATCGTTATTAAAGAATTTTAATCAAAAGTTTAGTCATTTTAAATAAAGTTCTGATAGGAAATGGTAACATTCACAGACACAAGCTTGAATTTCTAATTCAAATTTTTGAGCAGAAATTACATTAAAATTCAATTTTGGAAATTTTATACAAATTCAGCAATTCATGTTTTTTTGTTTTTATACCATAATAACATATAGAGTAAAAGAAATAAACTTCTAAAAATCAAGCCCCACTAAACTTCAGATCACGTCCGTTTACCCCAACATGCAGTACCATCACAGTGTAGTTACAGATTTGGGTATATAATACATGCAATGTGAAGTCCTCAGCAGCACCAGGTGGCGAAGCCAGGGCTGCCCAGCCTCTCCCTTCTTTCCAGGGCGTGGAAGCTTCCGAATGTGCTCTGAGGTGCTGCAGGAGGAGGAGAAAGCTCTGGAAAGGTTCCCCTTTCTTAGGGAACTGCAAACGAGGGAGGGTTGTGGCCACCTTTCGGCACTGCGCAATAGCCGGGATTTGCCGCCTACCCAGAGTGACTTCTCAGGCCCCTCTGGGTTCCCTGAGGACGGGAGGCCAGGTAGAAGCCTCAAACCATGGCAACTCCAACCTGGGGCAGACGCTTCACTAGAGACCTCACGGATAAGTTCAAAGTTCCCTCAAGAAGGAGGACATTGATCAGGCCAATCAATGCACGAGAAAGTGCTCTAAATCACTAGTAATCAGAGAAATGCAAATGAAAACTACTTTAAGATTTCACCTCACACACAGTCAGATTGGCAAAAATGAAGAAAATAAATAATAATAGATGCTGGAGGGGTTGTGGGAAGATAGGAATACTAGCACATTGTTGGTGGAACTGCACACTGGTACAGTCCCTCTGGAAAGCAGTGTGGAGAATCCTCAAAAAACTAGGGATGAGCCCAACACATGACCCTGCTATTCCACTCCTAGGTATTTTCCCAAGGGATTTAGAATCAGCACATTACAGTGACACAGCAAAATCAATGTTCATACCAGCTCAATTTACAATAGATAAATTATGGAACCAACCCAGATGCCCCTCACTGGATGAATGGATCCAAAAACTGTGGTACATATATACCATGGAATTTTACACAGCAATTAGAAACAATAATATTGCAGCCTTTGAAGGTAAATGGATGGCTATGGAAGAAATCATGCTGAGTGAAATCAGCATAACCCAGAGAACCAAGGGTCGAATGTCTCCACTCATCTGTGGAGGCTGGAGCTAGACCCTGGCCATTGAGAAAGGAGGTCCGTAATCACGTTTTAAATCCAGATAAGGTGTAATAACATAAACCTCAGGCATTTGTAGAGATGCATTGGGAAGGATGGAGGAGGAGGGGAGGAACAAGGGTGGGTAATTGGGGGGGCTCTAGGGGGTAAATCTAATCTTCAGAATACAAATATATTGTTTCATTGGAAAAATAAAAAAAAGAAGTGGAGCCAAGTTTGTATTATAAGTGAAGCTTTCATTGGTGGATCTGAAATCAATGCATACGAGAATAAAGATGAATTTTAAAATTTTAAATTAAAAGAAAAAGAAAAAAGAAGCACAGACCGTTCACCCTCGCTGTGCTGCACGTACACCTGCAGGGCTGAGGCACAGCAGCCTCTGTGTGTGCTGAACCTGCACCTGGTAACTCCCAGCCTAGAGCCCCTGCATCCACCCACACTGATCCACCCACGCTGCATCCACCCACGCTGATCCACCCATGCTGATCCACCCACACTGATCCACCCATGCTGCATCCACCCATGCT
>PVKS010024043.1:0-31571 GCA_004027875.1 Aplodontia rufa | reverse complement strand
GGATGACTCCACCATACGACCCTGCTATTCCACTCCTGGGAATCTTTCCAGGGGACTTAGAATCAGCACATTACAGTGACACAGCAATAGCGATGTTCATGGCAGCACAATTTACCATTGCTAGGCTATGGAAACAACCCCGGTGTCCCTCACAGGAAGAATGGATCCAAAAACTGTGGTACATTTATACCATGGAATACTACACAGCAATTAGAAACAATGACCTTGCAGCCTTTGAGGGTAAATGGATGGTTATGGAAGAGGTCATGATGAGTAAAATCAGCTTAACCCAGAGATCTAAGGGTCGATTGTCTCCACTCATAGGTGGAGGTGGGGACTAGACCCTGGACAGTGAGAAATCTGGTCTAGTAACATGAGTTAAATCCAGATAAGATGTAATGCTTTACAATCTAATACTTTTTTTTAGAATTATAAAGGGATAGGGAAGGGAGGGATAAGGGAGGGTAATTGGGGGGGGCACTCCTGGAGATAATTGCAATATCCAGAATATTTACACATTTTATACACATTTTATATTATTTTGTTAAAATCATGTAAGGTTGTTCAAAAAATAATAATAAAAAATAAAAAAAATATTTGATCAGGAGTTTTTTCATTTTGTTGTTGTTTTTTTAAATATATTTTTTAAAGCAATCTAATGGTTTACTATACAATATATCACCATCTGCGGAAAGGACCATTTAATTAATCACTATAATAGTCTTCACCTCTAGATACAAACAGAGTTTTGTATTCACTCATTCATTTCCCTCAGTGACAGTCTTTGTGATAAAACAACTTCAGCAAGCAATAAGGAAGATGATCCTGTTCTTTCTCAGATAGGCATCTACTTGCTTATTTTCTTTTTCATTGTACTCTTCAGGAGCTTGAATCCCTTTATACAGCTGATCTTTTTAATCTCTATATGTTTATCCAGTCTTTTGCAATGTGCGGGTGTGTATGGTAAATACACCAGAAGTTATCAAATTCTAAAAACAGAATCATAGACTACCATAGCTAACAAGAATCTTAAGAATCCTATTAGTCACCACCTCAATTTGCATGTGGTAGCACTTGAAGACCAGAGAGCAGAATGCTAGTTAAGTCTATCCTGTTAGTTAACATCCTCTTCAGAACTTTTTCATAATCAACAGATCCTATCTGTGTGGGGGGAAAAATCACTATGAAATTCACAGACATTTGATAAGGAAGTAAACCATTAAAATCTTTTCAAGGTGACTTTGGGAATGTCGCTTCTACACAATGTCCTTGCACTGGAAAAAAAAATAAATACCACCACCATTCAGCAATTGGAGGCTGAAGGGGGCATCTCCTTAGAGCAAACTGGGTAGCACTTTGGAGTTAGTGTGAAATAGATCTCCAAGGCAACCATTACTCATTCATGCTCACTGGGCACCTTCCTTGGGAGAAGGGTCATGAGACCCTAAGGTTGCCAGAAGGTGAACTAGCCAGTGCCCTGCCAGCATGGAGTTTATACTCTGATTATGCAGGTATAGGAGCTACCTAATTCAGAAATAAGTGAACAAACAATTAGAAAAGGCTGATCTATTTTTTTTAAGAGAGAGAGACAGTAAGAAATAGAAAGTGAATCAATTTTTTTTAGTTTTTCATGTGGCTTTCCAGGCTTCAACATTTCATTGTGTATGTGGTGCTGGGGTTAGAACCTACATACTCACGCATGCCAAGCAAGCACCTTAATGGCCAAGCCACCACTCCAGCCCCTGATTTATTTTTCTATAGCAGTTTTAACTGCTAACACTTTTATCTATCAACACATTTAAAATCAAAAGCTCAGAAAGTCAAGTTTATTATCATGCTTATTCTGTTTTCTACCAAAGAAATGCTTGTTGAGATTTACCAACTAATTTTCAACAGCCCTTGTCACTCAAGTAGTTTTTCCATCTCCAATTGATTCATAGAGTCATAGAATTATCATACAGATGGAATTGTTTGGTGAACACTAAGTATGTTTTCTCTTTGAAAGCTTTTCCCAAGGAGGTTCAAGAGAACAAACAATTATGCTAAGAGTGAACATGAATATTAACATTCAAACTATGAATAGCTCTCTGCCTTTGTTCATTGTTACCCAGGATAAAATTTTATCCCACCCCTCCCCACTCAAAAATAAAAAAAAAAGACAAAAGAAAGAAAAAATGAAAAAAATGGAAAGAGATAATCAATTATATTAGACACCTCAAGAAAGTGACTAATATTTTCAAGGCTGCTGTTTATGTCCTGGAAAATGAAAGAAGTGAAAATTTCAAACATTTACAAATTCGTCAATAATTCTCAGTCTGATGATCATTTCTTTGAATATATTAAAGAGCCTTGAGTTGATCCACAGTAAGATAACTCTTAAATAATAAAGTCACTTTCAAGTGTATAAATAATGGCATTAAATTTTCCTCCAAACAAATTGACAGAAGCCCAGACAAGAGCAGAATCTTATCTGCAACTGATCATTTGTGTTAACAACTGATAAGGCAGCATCCTACAGAAGTGAAATTGTTGGTTTCATCCTGAGGCTCATACAATAATAAAGCTGTTTATACTGATTAACACACTAATGAATGACATCCCATTTCTAAGCATCTGTTTTATATCTGAAATGCTTGCCTTGCCTCATAAGGTCTGAACTCCATCAACAGGCACAACCTCATTTAGCTATGTTCTTTGCTACAACTATTAAATGGAGGAGTTAAGACCAATTCTTACGGGAATAACTAGCAAGCAGTAGGCCCAATTCATTCCAAATGCACCGTGGTAATAAAACCCTTAGGATGAGAGCAATTAGGAAAAGTGTACCCTGTCTAAAAACATGGCAAGTCAAATGAAATTTCAATGAAAAGAGTGGAGCATGCACATCTGGTCCAGTTGGCCAGACACTGGGACAAACTGGCAAAACAAAATAAAGCAAAATATACACATATATAAAAACAAAGTTAAGCATAAATTCAGGGAAGCAAAGAAGACAACAGATCTTCTGTATACTAAGTGGAAAATTCTACTGAGATTTGAATTATGCTTTTGCAACTTGCCTGCATCAAAAACATGAGAGGCTCCTTCAGTGATAGACAGGCTATTAAATACTCTAGTGCCTGGTTTCCATTAAAATGGGATTAGTGTCTATTTGAAAGAATTTCATAGGATTGTAGTGATTGGGAAGAGGAAGAGAAATAATCCTATTTTTACATCTCACCCAAATATGAAGATAACATCGGAAAATGTGCATAGAGAAGTTATGAAACTATTTTCACGGTATATGAACATCATCACCACTGCTAGACTGTCATATATTCTTTAAAGGTTTTTTGATCCCAGTACTTTAGATTTCAGCTCTTGGCTGATAATAGCCTAAAAAATATCTGCATGAATTAAACATGGAAGGATTGCACAACCCCAAAAGCTACAGGGAGAAATTGATGGGGTTTAGCTCCATATTTGAGCACTTAAAATAACACACACCTGCATATATTTCCAGAAACAAGGAAAGTAGCTTTCTAAAAGAGGAAACACAAATGTGATTTAAAAAAATAAATGGTTGATTAAATTACCTTATGCAAGTGATTTTCTAAATCAATACTTAGAACATGGAAAACAGTTCCAAAGAAGGTGTCTTATCCTTTGTTCATGCATGTAACATACTTGGTGCAGAGAATTAAATTTAAAAAGTAGTGAAGTAAAGATATCTACATCTTGATAGAATTTACACTGTAGTCTGGGGAGCTGGGATGCAGAAGATAAACTAAATATTGACAAATAAACATGAAGCCCCTTTTCTCCAGAGACTCACAATCCAGTTGGAGGGAAAGGCATGAAAATAGTCACCCAATAAAAGAGAAAGCATGACAAATATAGAAGACAGGAATGGTGAATTTTTTGTCATTTATTACCCTGCTTTCATTTGATGAGCAGTGGTTTCTATTTGTGCCAGTTCAAAGCTAACAGATTCACATTTTATTGGTGATGCTAGTTATGACTGAGAGCAGGAGGAAAAAAATAAGTGAGGAGGTATATCAGACTTCTGCAATATTCTAGAAATCCTTCCAGCAATGAAAAAAGATGAGAAGCAATCTAATTTTATAGGAATATAGATAGATATAGACCAATAGACATGGATAGATATATAGATATAGATAGATGATACATTAGATAGATAGATATTTAGATAGGTAGAGACAATGTAGAAAATGTAACATACACAAGACCCGTTGTGTTTCACAGGATATTTCTCTATAAAAGGTTTCCCTAGTATAATAACCTTTATCCCTTACCTGTCCAATGGTTTCTCTCCAGTGTTCTTCTCTGGAATGCATCACAAAAGGCAAAAAGTGGAACCTGTATCCAATACCAATTTCCTTATCCCACATTTTTCTCTGTTGAGTGTAGGTTGAGGAAATTTTCAATCCTATGCTTTTAGCATTTGGTCTCTAAATATTTCCTTTGAAGCATGAAAGTATGACTCAGTGTTCTCCCTTGGGGTTTAGCGAAAGCCTAGATTCATATTCTGACATATTATATGGATCTCTTACGCTACTAATCAAATGGTGGTTATCATCTATATCCTCTGTGATGACTTCTCTAAGGGCAATGATTTTCCCTTGTATTATGTAAAATCCCAGGGATCTGGATACCAGAGAGAGGTTATGCAGGAAGGCTGGGACCAAGCAGAAACAGTGTCTAGATTTATGTGATTTGTAGTCTGGTTTTCAGTATCAAGTTGTGTGCTTTGAAAGGACTAATGCCACCATAAAAGTATCTATGTAGGAAATGCACAGCGGTGTCAGTAACAAAGAAGACACTTCTTATTAAAAAGTTATTATTTTTAAAAGAAATTTCCTTGCTCTTCCCTTTTCTCAAGCTGACCCTGAAACATTCTTAAACAAAGATATATTTGGAGGTTATTGACTTTTACTAGCTATTAAACTCCTTAGGTGTGATTTGACATCTCTTAGATTTAAGACTTTTCACTCCATCTTTCCACAGTTGCTGGAAAAAGAGGTCATCTCGGTGGAGTGGTCACACACCTGACCTTTCCTCAGACCATACCAGGAAGCAATAACCTACGGATCTTGACAGAAATAAGGTGTTACCTTCTACTATCCAAATCCCCTAATCATGTCACTGGGATTTGATAAATGATACAGAAACAAACAAGAAGTTCAGTTCCAGGTAAACTGGAAAACTAAGATGATCACCCAGAAAGAATGTCTTTGGCCACAGATGAAAGTGTTCTTCTTTGGCTTTTCACACCCCCATTTTATTTTTATCACCCTATAATAAATTCCTATTTCTGCTTTCTCCTTTCATCTTCCCTTCTTTGATATATTTCTCTTTTCTCCTCCATTTGCCTTTTTACCTACTTTTCTTCTCATTGATTAATTATATACATGAAGAAAAAGCATAGGCATTAAAGTCATCAAAACATGGATTCAAACTTTGATTATTTCACAGCTGTGGGTTCACATGTAGCTTACTTCTCTGATTTTCTCTGTGCCTTTCTCAAATGAAGATAACACTTTCATCTCAGGTTATTTTGAAAAGTAAATATGGATAATATTTTCAAGTACTTCACTATTGTGTGGGCTGTAGTAAATACTATTTATCATCACTTGTTACTACCATCATTGTGTTAGTCACAGTGACAAAATAGCAAACATCACAACTTAAAGGGAGATAAGATTTATTTTGGCTCATGGTTTTGTAGGTTTCAGTCAATGGTCAGCCAACCATGAAGCTTTGGATCTGAGTTGAGGCAGAATTTTGTGGTAGGAGTGTGTGGGGAAGAAAGCTGCTCAGCTCCTGGCAACAAGAAAGCAGAGAGAAGCAAAAAGAAAGGAACTGGAGACAAGAAATAAGCTTCACACCTTATCTCCTGCAGTTTCCACTGTCTCCCAGGACTCTATTCAGCTGTCAGTGGATTAATCCACCAATGAAGCCAGAGCTCTCATGACTCAGCACTTCCCCAAAACTACACCTTGAACACCTGCAATGGGAACCAAGCCTCCAACACCTGCATCTTTGAGGGACACTTCCATACCTAACCACGGCAATCATTAAGCATAACTCCACGTGTTCTCCAAGCATTTTATTTTCTTCCCAAAATTGTGCCATTTGAAACTCCAGTGTTTCTGATCATTTTGTTTTCTCTAGAGATGCTGCTAAAAAGAACAAAGGGAATAAAAAGACTAGCTGGAATAGTAGGATAAGGAGGAAAGAGGAGGAAAAGTACAGAAGAAAAAGGTGGTTAAGCATGGTAACTGTAAATGGGAAAACTTGTCCTCGTTTTGTTCTGTCTACACATTAATTTACACTAAAGTTTTAAAAGGTTGATTCTATTAGTATCATCGACAGCTCTCTGTGTTGAGAAATTAAGTTATTGAATGTAAAGAAGTTTGGACAGCTAGTGTCGGTGTGGATTCTTAAGCAGATGCCAAGATGGAAGTAGATGTATAAGATATTTTGGGGTGAGGGAATGTATATGAAGGACAAAGGAGGAGGAAGCAGGACTGGCAGGGAGAGTCTTCAAAACACTATGCGGGAATGTCAGCCATAAAAGGAAAAAAGTGAATGAATACCTAGTTGAAGAGTCACAGACTGCATAGCAATTCTAAAAAAGTCTTGACAGGTGGGTATGGTGATTCTTAGCCAAAATTATTCATAGGATCAACCAGGAAAGGCACCAGTGTCCCTGCCATGCTCAAGCTTTGGCAGGTTCTTTTAATTCTCCAGAAAGAGGTCCACATTGATAGGAGTTAGGAACACCATAGCTTATAACTAGCAATAACAGAATTTGAATATAGAATGCGTGGACCAACCTATACAACTCTTCCGCCAAGCCATTTCTCTCCATTGTTTAAGTCAAATGTATAATCAGTGGCATAAATCAGTTTAATTTAAGAGAGAGGAGATTCTCCTAAAAGATGGGAAGATGCTCAAAGTTTAGAAAATAAACTATTTTATGACAGCGAATAAGGTACCTAACTGAGCTCTCCTATGAATCAAGAAGACGCTCTGGATTTGCAATGATTTGTAAGCTCAATAACTATAAGGTCCAGTGGAAGAACATAGAAATCCCTTGGTTTCTTGGTCTCCCTTTTTTATCTCCTGCTTTATTGCAGAAATTGAGGAATATTGCTGTGAATTGGTTGGTCTGCTGGGGAATGTTCCTAGGAGGTACATCTTTAGAAAGGATTAAGTTAAAGAAGAGGGATGAGCACTATCTCTTCAAATGTACTTTCTTCCTAAAAGCAAACAAAACTAAAGAACTATGAGATTTTGCTCCCTTTGGAAGAAACCCATCTCATTTTTTTTTTAAACTCACTGTAAATAAGTGTAGTCTCATGCACAGAAGATGGAGTCTAAATATCCAAGTAAATCCTAGGAAGAACTAAACAATGTCTAGATCAGAGGAAATGGAGAAAGCAGATTACTTAGCAGATCTTAGGCGGGGCTCCTCTACTGGAAGAAGTATTTACTAAATTTAAATAACTCTAGAGATTTCAATGTCAAGAAAGTAAAAATCTGGCTGAAGAATAAAATTTAGATTTGGTCATGAATTCCAAAGCAGTCCTAGCTGTACTGTCATTGCTGTAAGAAAGAGAAACAGCTAAAGTGAGATCCCTGAGCTAGTTCACCACCTAATTCAACAATGGCATGTCAGGAATGTAGCAGTTAAAGAAAAAAAGAAAGAATGGAGGTTTTACACATACAAGAGGAATACTAAAGGAAGGTGGAGCCCTCCGAGGAAGTGTAGTGATTGATTAATGAGGCTAATATCCCAGACTTTTTTTTTTTTTTAATACAGTACTATTTGCCACTAATAGAAAGGAGACAAATTGCTTTAGATACAGATTCTCATTCCTTCCGGGATGAGTGTGATTTTGTAACAATCAAGTTCATGATGAGATATTAAATCTAAATGTGTTTAAAATCACATGCCTACTCTTTGGAAAACTGGCAAAGATCGACCCTAACCTTGACTGAGCGGATGTGTTTTTTTTCTTTTGCTCTACCCTTATTCCTTCATATTTCGCCTTCCACCAGATATATCTTTGTTATATCTATGTTTCACAGCAACAACATAGTTCAAGATTAAGATATTTGTCATATCATGAAGCTAACACCTTCATGGAAGAAATATTCTCAGGAAACTGATATTGAGACTGTTGGTTGTGGTCTATGGAGTAATGAATGGGAGTTGCAAATCGTATGCATTCTGTTTATCCTTTGGTAAAACAAGACACATAAGAGAGTTAGGTGAATACAAGTTGAAAAGTATTCAGCAATGCTAAAGCAAAAATTTTAACTTCATGGGAAGACAGCTTAAGTTACATTTACTAAAGAGAATAAGATGCCAACTACACACTTGTCTGGGACTGTTGACTAAGAAAAAAAATGAAGAAGGAAAAATGGTTTTGTACTTACTTTAAAAATTTTATATTTTTGCACTAACAAAAGGGTAGGTGGTTCTTTACACTACAAATTTAATTTCTCTGAGAAGTAGGTATTTCCTTATTAAAAAGAGATTCATATTGTGCAAATTTGGAGTACATTTTTATCTTATTATAAATCACATATAAAATGATTACTGATCACATATCATAATATATAATACATAAATCATAGCTTATGAATAGTTATTAAAGGTGCAGTCTCCAAAATAGACAGATCTAGGTTGATATCAAAGATTCAGCATTTTTCTGTCAACATTCTGAACTGGTTAGTTAGACTTTCAGAGGCTCAATTTCTTCATCTTTAATATTGGCATAATGAAGCAACAAACATCATTGTGTGTGATAGTTAATTTTATGTGCCTACTTTTCTAGCCATGTAACCAAAGTGCAATCAAACACTACTTTAGATGTTTCTATGAAAGTATTAGTTTAGATGAAATGAGCATTTAAATCATTGGATTTTGTGTAAAGCAGGTTAAACTTAATATGCACCTCATAAAAAACAGTAGAAGAACTTAAAAAACAAAACAAAACAAAACAAAACTTGAAAGAAGAGGGAATTTTGCCAGCTTTGGACTTCAGCTCCAACTCTTCCATGGCTCTCCAGCTTGCTGGCCTTCGATTTGCACAGACTACAGAGTCTCTTAAAATAAACTTTTCAAAATAAATCTCTCTTCTTATCTCTGCCTGTCTATCTGTTTGTCTGTCTAACTCTGAGTAATAAATAGCTTTATTGTGAGGATTTACTATAAAGTTTCATAAAGAATGGGTAGCATATAGAAAGTGTAGGCATTAGCTCTCAGTAGACTTGTAATTAGTATTTAAACTTCACTACGTTATGTTGCAAATAACATAGTGTTATGTGGCTAGTTGGTTTGGAGATAGAGGCATTTTCAAAAGCCACAGGGAACTAAATTGCTCTATCCACAAACCTCCAGTGCAAAGGCAGAGGTAGAGACATTTGCCCTTAAGGGTGGGTCAGGTCTTCTCTGGTGTTTCCCTAACCTTCCTCATTCATGACACCAGAAGGCGATGGGACTTGCTATGAGTTGGACCGCTGTTTTTAGATTCGCACCTGTTCAAAAGGAGTTAAATATCGCAAATACTTCAGATGAAAACCTCATCACTGTTATTTTTCCTTGGTTGCAGGTAAAAAAACGTGGAAATAACTCCCAGTTTTACTTCAAGGAAGGGGAAATGGTATGAGAGAGATTATTTTAAAATAGAGAAATCAGTCCATGTCTAAGTCTGGCAGCTATGAATCATCTCCAATCAATTGTTTTTATGTAAAAAGGGCTAGTTTTCCAAATCTTCCATTTTTCCAAAGGAAGCCAGTAAAAATGAAAATTTACAAGAAATGCCTGAACTTGTAAGTTCTGAGAATGACTAATAATTTAAATATATATTTACTAATAATAATTTAAATATACATATTGTATGTAAAATGAGAGGGCAGAATTGAATAGACTGTTTTAATAGAGAGTTTTGATATAGAAAGCCCTAGTTTACAAATGCAAAATATAGTTAATCAGATAAATAAAATTATTAGAAGCAAATGCTTTGATTTTATTTCAAAAGGGTCAAATGTTTTCCTCATTTGTGGAGGCTAGAGCAAAACTCAGGCATGGGTGAAAGGTAGTCAAGCTCCTATACTAGACTCATCAAAGTTGAAACAATACACAATATAGGGGAACCACAGACACATTGTGGAAAGGAGGAGGGAAGAGACAGGAAGGAGGAAAGAGAGAGGGATGAGGGATGATAGGGAGGGATCAACAATGTATCTTACTCTTTAATAATCCAAAAAACCAAATAATGCTTAAGCAATCATTTAATTCTGGAAAGTGTGCAATCATATATAGATAGTTATGTATACATGTATATATATGTATATGCATATGAATATAGACATTTATGTCTTTTAGGGGGGGAATATAGAAGAGTCAAGAGACCAGGCTGTGGGTGATGTGGAGATGGGATGATTCTGGATAAGGATTGGGGCATATCATATTATTATTACATATGCATTTAGTTTATACAATAACACAGCTTCTCAATAAAATTATAAAAAAAGATTATATTAAGCACCATTAAAGCTTTAAGGAAAAAGAATCCTTGAATCTTTTTCCATTGTTGGTGGGAATGTAAATTAATTATAATGCCATTGGATTCATAAAAAATTCACAGCTCAGTTCTCAGAAGATGTGCCATGCTTAATGGAGACAGAAGAGGAAGCATTTCTTTATAGTCATCACAAGTTTTTCTATTCCTAGAAAAAAGTTGGTGATATTCTCCTTTTCAAATTACCTGTTGGCCTGATCACTACAGCTCCAACTAGACAAACAACTAATGTAATTACCTGGATAATTCATAAGTAGGACATTCATATGGAATTCAAGATGTTCATTAGAATTGTAATGTTCAATTAGGCAAATTAATGTATTGGTAAACCAGATAAAGACTATTCACATTTATCAGGCAAAGCCATAGAGGCATTATGCAAATATCTCAACCTTTTAAAAAAATGTGGCAGTTTAGTTAGTTTATCTTTGTAAGCACCTTTCAATTAGCAGAGAAGTCTGACTGCCAAGCTTCAAAGCCAAGCAAAACTCTTTATTCAATCAATTATTATATAAGTCCAACATGATTTTACTTATTCAAAATGGAGTAGTGATTGAATATCAAAACCCAGAAAAATCTGTTATTTTTTTTCCTCCCCTGGAACAAAAATTGGATTTTAAGTTAAAAATAGGCATATAAAACATCCCCTACCACTTTACGCTGCTTCATTAACCCCTGACTGCTGACCTGCTAAAGATTTCAAGCTTTTAGTGATTGATTATATCTTACCAAGAAGCACAGGGCTGAGGCTTATAAAATTAAAACACAACAATCTTTCAAATCAGAATGTGTGATTTTGGATCATTCACAAAGTATAAATATTCTCTTTCTAATGAGGATAGCAGAATTATTTCCTGTAATTGGAAGAAATAAAAAATATTTGATGTAAAATGGAAACTAAAATTTAAAAAAGTATATTGAACTTCATCTCTGAGCTGAAGTTTAATTAGAATATTTTTGCCCCAATGAAATAGTCATCACTTTTTTTGTTTGTTTTTGTACCATAGATTCAACCAAGGGGTGCTTATCCACTGATTCCAATCTTCAGCCCTTCTTTATATTTTATTATTAATATGGGGCCTCATTAAATTGCTTAGGGCCTTGCTGAGGCTGATTTTGAGCTTGTAATACTCCTGCTTGCACCATCACACCCAGCCAGTCATGATATTTTACCCTAACTAATAATTGCCATCTCCATAAATGCCTGTACTAAAAATTCTAGTTTGGGACTTATAATATTTTAAAAATTATCTTGTCTGATTTTATATAAATTTCAAATCATAGAATATTAATCAGTAATGGAGGAGATCTTAGAACATATTTATCCAGAGGTACCCTGCAGAAGTGCACCGTGCAAACTTTACAGACCTTGTCGGTCCTTAAGATATGCCAATCTGCCTTGGATGGATGAACTTACCATACATTTAATTACTATTTTTATTATTTTGCAGAAATAGTCATTCACTAGGACTTAAATGAAGTTCATGGTAAACATTGAAAAGTCAAACAAAATTATTTTCCAAAGAATATTTTTTTGAAACTGATTAATCAATGGACTTCCAGGGAAGTGTAACAGTGATTTAAAGACTGGAAAGACTTAAAAGCACTCTGCATACAGACATGTTAATCATTTAAGTAGTGTCTAAAACTGGTAATACTGATCGGGTACAGACAGACGTGAGTGGTGGAAACATGAGGTTAAGGGAATAACTGTAAAAGCAGATGCCCACCCTGCTGAGCCCCACATGCTTTCTTTTATGTTTACCTGCAGCCCTTCTTCTTGGCCTGAATGGACAGGCTATGTGTCACATTCCTCAGATAACTACCTGTTATTTGCAGGAGAATTGCAGGCCCAAAATAGTTCCCATAGGAGGAAGATAAGTTACTCTGAAATGGGGGCCTTTTGTGATTCTTTCACAAGAACAGATTCCAGAACTCAGGAAGATAAGGATAATTCCACCAATCACAAAATCTGTAATGGGTTCCAATTAGAACCAATCAGCATGGGCCAAAGTGACCTAGCATGGTCATGGCATGGTCATTCTGATGTAAATCAAAACTCAAAAGGTGGACCTGAGAGGGACTCTCTGGAAACTTCTCTGGAAACTTCTCTGGGGAAGGGCAGGATGGCAAGCCATCCCTCTTCTCTCCAATAGGACCCACTCTTTCCCTTGAGAGTCTCTGTCCTTCCCCTTTCTCATCCCTTCTAATAAACTCTGCCTGTTCCTCTGCCTGACATGTCTGAAATATTTCCGACTTGATTACAAGAATCAGGGTTTGAAGGTGGGAGTCAGGCTTCCCGGTGCCCCAGTTTCCCAGAAGGCTTTAATCCTGTAACAACACTGGTTGACTAGACCTAAATTTACCTAACCTCTCTCCTCCCTCTTCAAGGTCGAAGACACCAAGATAACAAAAGTACTTTCAAGATCTAGGAACAGGGAATCTTGCACTGAATCACCTCATGGAAGCTGTTTCCTGCAAGTGGGAGCAATCATCTCAGGATGGGAACCAAATTGCCCTTCAAGCAAAAAGGAATTCCCCCAAGTCAGCAGAACTTAGCAGAACCAAACCTCAGGTAGTGATCAAGCAGAGCCCTGTTGGACCAGGACTGCTTGACATGCATACTGCTGGCCCCCCTCCCACTCACCACTTTTGTTCTTCCCAATGTGATCCCAGAAGTACTCCCACCCCAAGACAGGGTTTAGGATGCTAATCCAAGTGTGGCCACACCGAATAAATAAATTCCTTTGATGCTGCATTGCCACTCATTTCTTTGATGGGACTTCTTAGGCAGCAGGTTGGAGATCCTGGACTCTTGGGACACCCCCACCCCAGAGTCAGGCCTAGGATTCTGACCTAGGACTCTGATAAGGATGCCAAAAGTCTCTAGCATAGAAATGATTATTATGACTTCTTTTTGGGGGCTTAATAACAGAGGCATTGCCAGAGACTTTTACAGAGAAAGGTTTTGGATAAATTTAATGAAAAACAGAATGTAGGTAGCTAATTGAGAGCTGATAGGAAAGAGGTTTTTCCAAAGACGGAAAAATTTACTCTGGGCATGTTTCAATAGTTGAAGCTGGCAAGATCTGGCTTGGCTGTGAAGGGACAACACATGTATTTAAAGTTACATTTAATTGAAGGGCTTTTATACTTCACATCACCAAATGACAAGTTCAATTGATTTTTTTTCATTGAACTGAAGAGTTGTTGGACACAATTGTCTTAAATTGACTGGTAATTCAACCTCTGCCTACATAACGCTAGAATAATAGATCCAGCAGCAGCGGGTGGAGAGCATAACAATCAAGTACATTGGGTTCACACAAATTTAGCTGAATGATAGAATTTTTCACCTTTTAACCTGCCATTTCTGGTTCAGAGATAAACAATCTCAGCTCAGCGGAAATTCTGTGAAAACCCCAAGCCTACGCATCATTATAACATCTGATCCAGTCTTCCATCACTGAATTGTAGCCTCTCTGTTTTTTCCTTTGGGAAATAAATACATTTGCATTTGCCTCCTTCATGCTAAGCATAGCGCATGGCCAGCTGAAGCCAAAATAGTGAAACAAAGTCTGCTTTGGGGATGCTCCAAATCTCTAAATCAGAGCCTCTCTGCTTCTTGATAAAATGTCTAAAATTCTCCATTTTTAAACATCCTCTGGATAGCATATTAACCTCTGTGCTGCCACAATATTAGACTGCCTTCCCCAGTGCTGTAATCACAGGGCTCTATCTACGGGTTTTGATCATGTAGTAGATGATCTGAGGGTTAAAAAGCTTAAAACTGTTATTGGATTACATTCCATGAAACTCTCACAACTTGCATAGGAGATGCTGGTACGAAAAAAGTGATAAAGGACATTCTCAGATTTCACTTAAGGTGACGGGGTTAAGGGATTTGGGAACCTTGGGTTCATTTAGTGCTACTGAAATGGCAGTTTTAGGTTTTTTTTTTTTTCTTATTAGATGAATATGGAGAAACAATTGAGGGGGATTCATCGTCAAACAATCAAGAACAAATGTACATATATACATAGTTATCCAAGGCTGATGCCATGTCATAGATGACCCCTTGGATTCCCTGTGATTCTATGTTCCCCCAGAAGAACCCCTCAGTTAAATGGATATCTAGTAGAGGTCAGAGATCTCCTTCTGAGATGATTCCCCCATATTCCCACCCTCCAGTCTCCTAGATATCCTTCCTAATCCCTCCCCACACCAACTCCCCCACCCTACGCCTCTAGGTATTCTAGGCAATGACCCCCCTGTTTGCGTAAAAATTCATACAATTTGAGGTTATTATAAGCTTTGCCATCTAACATGCCACTACCAGATGTATTCTAGCTTCCACAAATGAGAGAAAACATTGGGCTCTTGAGTCTCTGAGATTGGGATATTTCACTTAGCATAATTTTTTCCATCTCCATCCACTTGGTTTCAAAAGCTATGATATCATCTTCTCTAATGGCTCAGTAGTATTCCATTGTATATATGTACCAAAATTTTGTATCCATTCGTCAAGTGAGGGGCATCTGGGTTGGTTCCATAGTCTAGCTATAGTAAATGGAGCTGCTGTAAACATTGAAGGTTTAGGTTGTTACTGCATATGATGCTAATCCTGGAGGGCCTGTGCGCTTCAAGCATAATACTTAACAAACCTGTGTGGGGCATTGCATGTGTTAATTAGCTAATGTGAATCACTCTACAATGTACACATACCTCAACACTTTATATTGTACATGATACATACAATCTTATTCGTCAAATTAAAAACACGCTTTAAAAAGGAATTTACAAAAGTAACTCGAAGGGTAGAATTTGACAGTTTCTTAAGTTTAAGAAATCCACGCCTGTTAGCTATCTTCAGCAATTCTAACTCACTCTGTCTGGTCTAGACCACAGCCACTTTTTAAATTTTTTGTAGACACATAGATAAGTTTAAGTTACAGATCAAAATGTTCCGTGTGACTATAATTTTATGATTAGATTCCAGAGACTTGGAAACATTACGCCAAGATAAATATGTCAATCACAAAAGACCACATATTAAATGGCTCCATTTGTGTGAATTGTCTGGAAAACGGAAACCTATAGGGACATAAAGTAAGTGAATGGTCACTAGGGCTAGAGGACAATGGGGGTGTGAAATAGGTCATAACTAAAAGGCATGGGTTTTCTTTTTGAGGTGATGAAGATATCCTAAAATTGATCATGGTAATAGCTGTGCAAGTCTGTAAATATATTTTTAAAAAGTTAGCTTTTATATTTTAATTGGGTTAATTGCAATGTCTTAATTATATTTCAACAAAGCCATATATAAAATGTATCTGTTATGTAGTGAAACATGTATCTCTCCACGATTATGAGAGAAACGTCAATATTCTGTCTCACTCTTTTTGAACCTTTAAGACTTAAAGATAAGGAGTTTTGGTATCACAAATGCTTTCAAGTTTTAAAATACAGATTTTACTTTTCTTCTGACACTCACCATTGATGAATTAGCACCTTAAACCCTGTGAAAACTCTTTAACTGAGATAAAAACGCAGAACAATCCTCAAAGAAGCAACAAGACCAAAATCATCTATAATGTAAAAGAACATTCCCTAGGGATGTCAGTGCTGATGTCTCCATTAACGACAATATGCTGTCCAGTTTCTACGGGTGTGGATGATCATTTAATTAAGAGAGCATATAATCTCTGTCAGGGCAAAGTTTCTGTCCTGTACAAGACCAGATCTTACCCAGGGCATTCTGCCATCCACTGTTCAAAGCCAACATGAAAATCTGTCACTCTACGAGAGAGAAAAGTACTTCTGCTCAAGCAGATTTAATTTGATTTTTTTTCCTGTATTCATGGTCAATTGGGCAGTATTTGGAGCTACCAGGGGACTGGCATGAAAAGGCATGATCTTCTGAATATGTTTTAAAGAACAATTTTAATAAATGTTTTAATAAGTAAATAAATAAAAAAGAAGATATAAAAAAGCCTTTATGTTTATTTTGGCAACTATTGTTCATTAAAATCTAGTAAAGTAGTTTTAGGAGCATGTTTTGAAGCACTCCTCATGCTTTTGATTTTAAACAGCCTTGAATCTGATGGTATAAGCTAATAATTATTAAATGAATGATAATTCATATATAAATTTATTAGATCTGTATATTTGTTGAGACTTGAGATTGCATGCATAACCAATAAATCTTTAAATGCTAAAACAAGTTTTTGTCTTTCTTCTGGGGATTGAACCCAGGGATGCATAAACATTCCTAAACTCAGGAGTCATTTTTCAAATCTTTTTTTGTTTTGTTTTGTTTTCTATTTTGAGACAGGGTCTTCCTACATTGTTTAGGGTCTCCCTATGTTGCTGATGCTGGCTTTGAACTTGTGATCCTCTTGCCTCTGACTCCTGAGCCTCTGGGATTTCAGTGTGGTTTTGTATGGGATTATTGTGCACAGAAACATCAATGCAGACTATTCCAAAATGATTGTTAAGGAGCAAACTCCTCTTTTATGTCAGCCTCCTTTATGCAAAGTCCACTTACACTGCAGGCAGAAACAGAAAGATAGTTTTGTTGCCACTTTTAAAAACTCTTTAGGTTTTTAAAATAGAATCTAGCTCTTTATAGAATTAGGTAAAAAAGTAATGGAGAAATAAGTGTGCCTTGCAAAACCAGTTAGTCCCAGTTTAACAAGCCCCATAAAAACTTTCAGAGTTCATTTCTGAGGTAGCAAGAAAGAAAAAGAAGAAAGAATTTCATATAGAAAATGAAAAAACAATTAAGAATCTTCTTGTGTTTTAAAGAAATTTCTTTGACCCACAATTAGTTTCATAAAATCAACTCTGTCAAGTGTGAGTTTGCCAAATTAGACCTAAACAATAATACACATGACCATTCATTAATTTTTTCTTGGCTGTAAAACACTAAATTTTAGAAAATGAAGAGCATTGTCAAGCATATATGTGGAAGGCTTTCTTACAGAATTAAGGATATGTATCCAAGCACATTTTTGTAAAGACAGATGTTCATTTAAGGAACAGATACTATTATCTCTTACATATCCAATTTTTCTCTTTAATAGAATAGAAGATGAAGACATTATAGGCATCATATCAGGAGATTCTGCTACTGAAAAAAAAAAAAAAAAAAAAGCTTCCGCTACCATTATGGTGACTGACAGGGATCATTTGAACAGATACATTGCTTTAACAGAGTAAAAGTAGCTGACATGTATGGATCTCAATATCTTATGTTGAAAGTGTTGATATTCCTGCCAAGGTATTTTTAAAGAAAGTAATGATTTAATCAGCCTCTGGAAATACTCATTTTACATACAGGGGAGGAGAAAGAAACACTAAGTGGAAAAGAAAATGCAAGAATGTTTATTAAACCATATGGATGAGATTTGACTATTATGCTTAACTACAGGAATCTCTGATGCAGCCCCGCAGGGTCAATTTTTCACTATAATTTTAAACATTTGAAAGTTACATTCTTTCACCACATTCAAAATAATTCCTTTCTTGTATCAAAACTAATTCCTTTGAGCGTTTTCCATTTTAGCACAAATAATTTATTGCTAGATGCCTTTATGAGACAGCAGGAAATATGCTTACCTCTTCAATATCTTTTTAATAAAAAATGGATTGAAATCCACCAGGAACATTTAGTCACATCAGGAGGGAGAGAAATCTGACTAACTTGTTATTTTCTTCGAAAAGTGTTAAGACAGGGTATTTTCTAAATAAGTTCTGATCTTTGTTAAACCTCTCTCCCTGGAAAGAATGGCAATATTTGACTGAAGTGACGTGGCAAGGTTATCCTCTGCTTGTGCTTTCTCTGCGTGATCTGGGTAGAAAAGCATAGAGTAAAGGGAACTCATTCAGAAGAGTAAAGGGGCTGTATTGTAACCAGTGGAGCAGTGTCATTGTGCAGACAAAATGTAACTTGCTAATTATTGAAGGAAATAAAATCAGCATTCTCACTATTACTAATGATTTTCCATTCTATGCATGTTACTTATTTTTTTAAAGCAACCATCTATACACATTGGGAAACATTTGCCACACTTTTTAAAAAATATTACTTACAATGGATCTTGAAGATCACCTTTCTGACCATCTATCCAGAAGAAAGACACACAGGAAGAGGGGAAGTTGTTTTTGACATCTATATCATTGCTGTGACCCAAGGACCTGACAAGAGCAATTTTAAGAGGAGAAGTTTATTTTAGGGCTCATGGTTTCAGAGGTCTTAGTCCAAGGATGGCTGGCTCCTTTCCTTGGGGCTTTAAGAAGGCTGAACATCCTGGTAGAAGGCATGGGTCCATGGAGCAGAGAGCTCAAAGTGTCACATTGGGAAGCAGAGCAGAGACAAAAACTCTACATCCTCTAAGGGGATTAACTCACTGATTGGGTTAAGGATTTTATAACCTAATCATTTCACTTCAGCCTTCCTGAATTGTCACACATGAGCTTTTGTGGAACAACTCATATTCAAACCATAACAGAAGGTCATGTGACGATGATGGCAGGAATGGAATTATGCTGACCCAACCTAAAATTATCTAAGTCATCAGAAACTTTAAGAAGACATGACTACCCCTGGAGGCATGAGAGAGAATACGGCCCTGCCAATAGCTCCATTTTCTATTTCTTGCCTGCAAAATTATGAGAATATACAGGTCTATTGTTTTAAGTAGAATAATTTCAACTACAGGCAATTTGTAGAACTTCCCTAGAAAATTATCAGATAATAGGTAATCTGTTAAGAGCAGGATAGAACTCCTGGGAATGAACAGACATTGCAGCGCACAGGTAGAATTTCTTCTTCTAGGAGAAGTAAATTGTGTTTTTAAAGGCCCTTCAATTGATTAAATCAGGCCCATCCCCATATCTAGTATAAACTATTTTATTCAAAGTCAACTGATTATGAACATAATCATCTTTACAAAATACCTTCACAGCAACCTAATTTTTGGTTTAATTGAATAACTGAGGAATAGAACCTGGACAAGTGATCACACAAAGAGTTGACCATCACAGAATATACATAACTTACTGAAATTTAAAATTTACTAACAGTGTCCTGAATTTCATTTCAGTCAAATATTAAGAATGCCCTCTCATCTCAGTCTATTAGCATGGGACAAAAGATGGATAACATTTAATATTTATTTATATGTACAGGAAGCAAAAATAACAGTGACAGTCTCAGTCAAGTCTTCCTTACAAGCAAGAGGCAACAAGAACAGAAGAAAGCACTTCATGTGTAGCTGAAGAGGGCTGAGAAAAGTCCTCTGGTGTGCTGGTTCGTATGCTAACAGATGGTGATGGACTAGATGACTGAAAAGTGCTCCTGTTTTGTAGAAAGGATTTTTCAAGGAAGGAATGAATAGTGAGGTGTCACAGACAACAGTATGACTTCTGATGGATTGAAGAGAGAAGCAAAAGATTGAAGCAAAGAGGATAGGGAAGAGTCTGAAATGCAGGATTTGATTATACGGTTATTGTCTTTTAGCAATGTAAATCCTTGTCCTATAATATCAATATCAATTATTTAGCTCCGATTCCTTTGAGAAGAATTTGGATCCAAATGAGGTATCAAGTTGAGTCCAAATTTATGAGTCCAGGGCCAGAACACTGTTTCCTCAGATTTTCACCAAGATAGCCCTATGTTAAGTTCCCTGAAGCTTATAAATCTTTAGACAGGTTCTGTTTGTTTGTTTTTCTGATTATAGGTCCCTGACCTTTCTTTTTCTTAGAGCATTTACTTTTGGAAACTTGCAATTATAAGTTCCTTCTCTCCCTCTTTCTTGCAAACCTTCTCCTAGCCTCTTGAAAGTTTTACACCTAAGGCATGTCTTTCCCAAGGACCAAGGAATCATCCCTTTGGAATCTGAGAAAATAGAATACTAACCTAGGAAACACTAACCAGCAAATACGGTGGCCAGAACACATCGACCAGTCTCCCTGGTAACATCCTCCCATCCTTTTCTACTACCTCAACAGAGACTAATGGTGGGAATACGAGCTAAAGATAATAATTCTATAAAATGGGCCCACTGTGCTGATGCCGGGCCTTCTTTTCCATAAAGCAATTTAACTACAGCTTTGCCTAGAATAAATGAACAGACTATGTAATATTCCTCAGCAAACTACCAGTTTCCTCCAGAGGAAATGCAGGCCCAAAATAATGTTAACAAGAGGAATCTAAGTTACCCTGAAGGATCCTGAAACTCAGGGAGACAGAGATAATTCCTCCTAGCCAGAAAATCTAAATCTGTAAGAATGCATTGTTAAGAATTCATCTGGAACTGGCCAACATTGGCCAAGGTGATCTACAGTCACCATGACAGAGAGGATCTAAGTCTGCTACTATCTTGCTTCAGTCAAAAGTTAAGAGGTGGACATGGGTAGGACTTTCTGAAAACTTCCCTGGGATCCCCAATAAAACTGGAGTGCAGGAGGGGTACATGGTACCTCTCCTGAGAGGACCCACTCTCTCTCTTGAGCGTGTCCCCTTTTCTTTTTCCTATCCCATCCACAAATTCATGACACTTATTTTGAGCAACATGTCTGAAACCTTTCTGACCTCATTGCAAGAATTGGGTTGGAGGGGGTCTTCATGCTACCACAGTTTCTCTAGGAGGCCCCAGCTCCATAACAATGGGACACCTCAAAAATAAGTTGCACAACAATAAAAACGAACCTCAGAATAACTATGTAAATTAAATTGATGGAGATGAAAAGAATGTCAGATTAAAAAGATACAATTTTAGAATAAGTAAGTGAAGGCAAGATTTAGTATAGGAAGAAAGATGGGTGAGTTGTAGGCAGTATTATTCTGGAAGAGCTTCTAAATATGATCTGTGTCTTGGGGTTAAAAATAAAACAAGCCTACAAGCTTTCATTGATGGGTAGGCAGGGTAGGTAACCAAATGCTTTCTAGTGGTCCTGAAATGGGCTGTAGGAGTCTACAAACATCTGGCTTGCTTCATTGCCTGAGAATTGCTTGTGTGACTCTTGATGCTTTTTAACTTTACTGGCCATGAAAGCTTTCCCTGAAATAACTTTTTCTCACTTGGTTCTTGTGGTCTGTAGGTTTATAAACATTTCTTATAGCTGCAGATGTGGAAAATTGAGTCAAACTCTATTTCCTAGTTTTTGACTACTGTTAACCATCTGTGCTGAATCCTGAAGACTCTGATAACACTATCAAGATAAGAAAGCTCTCACGTTCCTTCACATTCCTGCTACCCATGACCGTGCTAGTCCTATTCAGGACTTGATTCCTATTTCTCTACTCCTTAATCTGGGAATCTCACAAAAGGCCATAGAATCACAGGTGCTGAGAGATGATTTGGCACAACCTTCCCAGGAGTCCTTCCTCCATCTCTTCATTCATTCAGTAGCTGCATGAGAGAGTCTCAGCTATGAGCTAGGCACACTGCTCAGGGTCATAGTCATGACAAACTTAGTGCTCAGAATTGAACATCAACTGGGAAACAAGCTATAAACATGTGAGGGCTGATGTAAAGAGAAAAAGGTGGGCAAATGTGTTCTGAGGACCAGAAAAGGCTTCACAGAAGTAGTTCCACATCAACAGCTGAGGCTTGAGGGCTGAGTGACTGTTGGCCAGGTGACTGTTTGCCACTCCCAGGTATACACCCCTGCATTCCCTGGACTCCAGAAAATGTCCCCAACTGGGTGGCTTCCCTACTCTCATTTCTCAGGAGGCTTTCATCCTCCAGTTCCCCCTTATGAAGAAAAACCCCTTTGTCATCTCACATAGTCTTGGGGCCTCTGGGAATATCGCTCCCAGTCGCATCATGTGATTGCCACACTCTGGCTCCTCACTAACAAGCTTTGTGAGTAATGGAAATTATATTTCTTTTCCAAGCCTCTTGGTTCTCTCATATGGATAGGATAATACAGAGCTGCCTGAATGCTTTACAGGGAGAAGAGTGAAAAAAAGTATTAGTATTGTTCTTGGTATATTTTTACAGAAGAACTAAAGAGGAAAAGTACCAAGTTCTGCTAGGCAAGTTTCCATCAAATCACCCTTTTCCTGTTGCCATTTTATCATAATCATAATCTTTGTCATCATCATCAAAGCAAATATGTTTGCTCATAGGGTGAATGTGCATAGAGACACTGTAGAAATAATCATTTTATTCTCCTAACAATTCTAGGATACTGATATTATTAGAGCTCAAATTTGCCAATGAAAAACATGAGGAAAAAAGGGATGAAAAACCTTGCCAAAGTCAAGAGAAGTGTGCCTGTGAGGGAAGCACTGTTGACCTCCTTTTGTTTCCCAGTTCTCTACCTCTGGATCCCTCCCCTCCTTATACCCTTGGATTGTTTCCTGTTCTCTGCATTAAAAGTGGCCCAACCCATCCTCTTCTTTATAGCACTACAACAAAGCTGTCTTTTACATGCTGCAATCATAGAAAATTTCCAGCTGCTTCTTGAACAGGCAGTCACACAGAGTTACAGAATTTGACAGTGCTCCACTCTATAGTCACTGATGGGAAACAAATTCCATTGAGTGTTAGAGAAGAAGCAGGTAAATGAAAGCCTCCTGCCAGAAGTGTTAGATGTCCTTAAAAACAACAACATCAGCTTCTATTTACAGACAGCAGCATGTGCATCCATCAAGCCTCATGACTCATTGCCTCTATTCCAATATCGGGATTAGTTTCAGAGACACAAATAGAAAAAACATGATACTATCAGAGAACCCTGTGTCTTTTGTTACCCTGCAATGTTTTGGCTACTGATTATCACCATTGATGCACAAGATAACAATGAGATACTTGCTTATTTTCACAGTTAAAACTCATGGGAGACTTGCTTTGTAATAGACAGAAAATTGAGAATTCTAGAAAGTATATGCCCAAAGCACTCTCAAGAAGCCATTTTCAAAGAAGGATGAATATGTTACCATTTGGCAGTATCCCTAAGAAAACTCTCTATATAGTGGGATTATAACAGGAAAAGTAAGACTCTGAAACAGAAAGCCAAAAACAAGAACATGCATTCAAATAAAATATTCACCTCAAGAAATTACATCCTTATTGATAAAATGTCAAACTGTTAGGCAGTAGCTAGCAATGAGCACTGAAATGCTTGACAAGGCCACAGGTTTAGTCTTAAAGTTTGCTTTAAGCTACTGCCAAGGCAGATGAGCTATGGAAAACAGTACACAAATGTTGAGTACAAACAAAAGCAAAAAGTTAATGGGGAGGGGGAATACCTCAAGAACAAAGGATCTATGGGACTGTCCCTTGACAGAACCAGTTAAAGTAGTGATGAAACTAAAAGCTACTGGAAGGAGCTGTCTCCTTCTAGCTCAGAAGAGGGTATTTAATAATGCAGGTACACAGAGGTTAACTTTTGACTGCTATTGACCCCAATGCCCACATTAACATGGGACTGACTTGTAGTCCAAGCCTCGCTAAATAGTATGGCCACCATGACAGTCCATGAGAGGGCCATATAAGGTCAAAAACTCCACCACCTGATGTGAAGAAGGAGTTGAATACCTGATTGGCGAAGGCTGCTGAAGGAGGACCCCAATTTTCAAATTGACCATAAAGCACTAATAAATTTGGAAACGGCATTGTCCTGTTTGTCTCTCTCTGCTCAGAGACAGCCTGCTCTCTCTCTCTCTTGAGAGTGCTCTGTGCTTGAGCCTTTCTCTGCTTTTACTTTACATTCACCACTCTCTCATTTATAATAAAATTCTCTCGCATGACTTCTAGTGTCTGACGTTAAATTTTCTTTTGTTGAAACATTAGAATCGAGGTTTGCAGTTTCAGCTCTCTGCTTTCCTGTGACAAAACCACTTATTTGCCGAACTACCCTGGCACCTGTATGACAGAAAAGAGCTAGAAGAGTGAAAGTCTATAAGGTCACTAGCTAATAATGGCCCAGGTATATAGAAACTCTGTCAGTGATTGATAGCAATACCAAGGCTTCGGACACTCCCTTTTCCCCAAAAGGCTATTTCTTATAAACAGGAAGCTTCCATTGCCAAAGGCTTAGGTTGAAGTTTCCTTCTTTTTTTCAACTCTTAATAAACACTTCAGGTAACAGAGAAGTGAGCTATCTCCTGGGAGAACTTTCTATGGTATATTGAGCTGTGTCCAAGCACCTCTCTCATATTGAACAGAAAAAGGCCTACAAGCACTGGATATGTGAAGGTAGAAATAATACTATTTTTTCTTTTCTTTCTTTAATGCAGTCAATGTAGGTGGATGAACCTTGATTTATGCTTAGCCTTAAGCCTCAGTTGGTATCCTTTATTGATTGGGTAAACTCAAGGAATCTATTAATTTCTCACATGCAATTTGAAATGAAATATCTCTCATGCAAGATCTTTTAAGGATCAAATAAGGATATACATGTAAAGTACTTGGCACCACGGCTGGGCCAAATCGTGTACTCAGTACTCAGTTAACATTAGTAGTTAAATAAGCAAGGTTCAAAAGACATAGCTTATTGTAGGCACTTCAAAAAAAGTGATTCATCCTGGCTCAACAACTACTGCTCTATACTCTAAAATTTTTAATTAATTACCAAACACAACTCCAACTGCATTTCAGCAATTTTCAGGACTCATCTTATCTTTCTTTAGAACAAAATTGATTAGTTATAAATGTAGTTTGAAAATAGCATTGAGTCTAAAGACAGTTTCAGAACACTAGCTCTCAAAATATATGGAAGCATCATTCTTGGGAAGATTTTGAAGACAATAGGCACTGTGTTATATGAGTTCTAGCTTGTTTGAATAAAATTAGTGAGATGTCAGGTATTGCTCAGTCATACCTGGGGTTTAACTCCAATTTAATTCTGAAAACATTCGTAAAGCAACTTCTCTCTTCAAAAGATAGTGCTGGACTCTGTAGAGAAAAAATAAATTAATAAGGTCAACAAATACACTGTCAAATTCATGGGGTTGTTATTAAAATTAACACAAATTTTACAACTTTTGTGAACAAAAAAAAAACAATACGGAAAGTATTACTTGGGAATTTTTCAGTTGCAAATAATAAATACAACCAGCTTAAAGGTGGGAATGAGATTGGAATAGGAAGAAACCAAGTACTTTCTGGAAATTGAAGTCAGGGTGTTTTTATCTTTAGTTATGGTTAGACCCGTTGGCTTAAGTGCTCTGTTTCCATCTCTCTGTCATCTTTATTTCAGCCATGTGTCCTCTCTGCTGACTTCTGTAATAATCTATAACAATGTGATTCCCTTTTCTGTAGTGTTGGCTGTTAGTTAGGTCCATATTCACATCATCCCAAGTTAGCAAATAAAAATGAAACAGAGCCTTTCTTTTCTAAAAGCTTTAGCAGAAAACCTATGAATCTAAACTACTATTTTGATTTTGTAACTATCCATGAAACATTCTGGCCCAGAGGATGAAATGTTCTTACTGAGGACAGGACCATGTCCTTATTGGTGAACTTCAAAAATAAAATCAGCCTTATCCAAAGCATCTAAAATAGTGTAAACAGTATAGAATTTTATGAAGAATACTTGCTGAGAAATTAGAAACAAATATACTGCAAGTTACATTATTTAGGATTATTTAAGAAAGTCTGGAAGAATAACTCAAAATAGCAGAATTTAAAACAAAATGAGTTTATTGCTTTTTGTCAATTTTAGTCAAAACTAAGAGGTAGTCATCTTCCAGCTGATAAATATAAGAAATTCAGGCACATGAGTTTTATTGCTCCGACGTAGGGTTTCATTCGCTAGTGCTCAATATGGTCTGAGGTAGTTGAAGGAGATCTACCATTAGATCACATTCTATGTAACAAGTCTTGGAAAATATATCATAAAAGAAGAGCTTCTCCCTTAAAGATATACTCTAATAGTTGGATTTAAAATTTCCAGTTGCATTCCTTTAAATAGAGCTAGGTCACATGGTTACATATAACAATAGAACTGTCTGAAAGACATGAAAACTTCATTGTGGGAAACTTAAATGTGGGAAATATATTGCTGTGGTAAAAAGAGAGGATGGAAGGGATGGAGTAGTGGCTCACTGGTATCCCACTTGCCTGGCATGCATGAGGACCTGGGTTCATACCCTTGCACCATATACTAAGTGTCGGAAAAACAAAGGCCAGGTGGAAAAATAAACAAAAATTGATTCTCTCTCTCTCTCCTCACTTTTCCCCTCATTCTGAAAGAGAGGGAGAGAGAGAGAGACAAAGAGAGAGGGAGAGAATGAACATTTGGGAGTAATTAGATATCTTCACCAAACACATGGAAAGGAAGAAATATAATGTTGGATAAGTGGTATACAGGTACAATTAGAAAATAACAATTCTGAGTTCTGTCTCTCTAAAAAGTTACGAAACCTGAAAATCAAACCAGCTTCTTGATAACTCTGCCAAATCAGTGAAATGCTGAATCCTCTTTCAGACCAAGAAGAGCCTAAAAGCTTATAAAAATGAAATGGTGGCAGCCAATGCTTCAGGATTGTCATAAACATGTCTTGGATGATCTGTTAAAGGTAATCTTCTCACAATAGTAATGACATAATGTTTTTGTCTTACGACTGCAGCATTCTAGATCTTCCAATAATTTTGCAAAGAGTAGCACACGATGTGCATGCTATTTAAGAATGAAGTTAAGCAATTAATGTCCTTATTCTATAATTAAGAAATGTAGGCAAAAGGACTTAGCCTACATTATAAAGCAAAACAAAGACAAACAAACAAACAAAAAAAAAAACTCCACACCAAGGCAATGATTTTTTTTTAACAATTCCACACAATTTAAGTCAGGGGTCACCAAAACTTTTCTGTAAAGAGCCAGAGAGTAAATATTGCAGCCTTCTAGGATCATATATAACATCTTTCAAATGTACTCAGTATTTCCATAGTAGCCCCAAAGTAGGCAGAAATAATATGTAAACAAATGAGTGTGTTTGCTGTCTAATAAAATTTTATTCATTGACTCTAAAATTTCCACTTAATGGAAATTAAAACATTCTTGTTGATAATTCTTTTTTAAAAATGCCAAATCCTATTAGCTTGCAGACCACACAAATATTGGCAGTAGACTGATTTGGCTGACTCTTGCTACTTTACAGCAAAGGACATACTCATTGGTCCTGAATTTAAGATTCTCAGTATTACAGATACAGTATTGCTATCATTTAAATATTTATGTTTTCTTCAAACTTTATGTTGAAACTTAATCCTTAATTCACCAGAATTAAAAGGTGAGGACATTAGGAATTTGCCTCTGAAGGTTCTACCCTCGTGGATGGGATTAGTGCTTTAGAAAAGTGTGGAACTTGCAGGGTGTTTCTTTGTCCTGTATCTTCTGCCAGTTGAAGCCAAGTGTTTGTCCCTTCCTGAGGATGCAACAACAGGGTGTCATCTTGGAAGCAAAGCCAGCACCACAAACAATTGGTTCCTTGATCTTGGACTACTAATCTGCAGAACTTTTAAGATAATTCTCTGTTCTTTATATCAATCAGCCTCAGGAGTTTTGCTCTGGCAATGCGAACAGGGTAAGGACAGTGTACATTCCCAGTCTTATCATCCAAAAGATTCTCTGTACCTTACTAGTAATACAGCAAAAGCAGATTATTCATCCTAAATATTCCCCCACTTTCCCACCTATGTTTCTTTTCAGAGAGGTACAGTGAGAAGTGAGAAAGAGAGAGAGAATCGATATTTAATTTAGTTTCTCACATGGCTTTCGTTGCTCCAACACTTTGTTGTGTACAAGGTGCTGGGGTTTCAACTCGCATCCTTACACGTGCCGGGCATGCACCATAACCACTGAGCCAGTGCTCCAGCCCCCCAACAAGATATTTTTAAAATAAAGATTTTGAGAATTTTATCTGTTTTAAAATTCTGAAAAATCTCTAAGCATTAAGTTAAGACCATACCATGGAGCCTCAAAATCAGTTAGACCATTATTTTTAATGTAATTGACATTTAAAAATGAACTTTTATTGTGCTGGAGTGGGGTCTCAGTGGTTGGAGCACTTGCCTACTAAGCTTGAGTATCTGGATTCAAACCCAGGGACTACATACTCAACTAAGTGTCACAGAAACAAAAACCAGATGAAAAAATGAATAGAATTCATTCTTTCTTTCCTCTCTTTTTCTCTCATTGACCCTTCACTCTCCCTTTTTCTCTTTAACAATTAAAAAAAAAAGACAATGATTTATTTAAGAAAGAAGGACGGAGACAGAGAGAGAGAGAGAGAGAGAGAAAGCGAGAAACAATTTTATTTAGTTTTTCACATGGCCTTTGTTGCTCTGACACTTCGTTGTGTATGTGGTGCTGGGGTTTGAACCTATGTACTTGTGCATGCAAGGCAGGCACCATAACCACTGAGCCACCGCTCCAGCCCAATAAATCATTATTGTCTTTTTAATATTTCTTTATATTTAAAAACATTTTAATTCCAGAGACATGTCCATTTTTAAAAATTAATTACCATTGTTACTGATATTTATAGAGATATTTATTGTCCAAACATTTATTTCTGTTCACACTCATTGTATTTACCCCAGGAAAATGGATATTTATTTTGTGCTTTGGGTTACAATCCAGTGTAATGATTATTGCTAAAATTCTTCCAGTTTTGGCCTTCAGGAACTCCTCCAGTTGGTTACCCTGTCTCTTCTACATGCCCCCATAAGCCTTTGTTTTCTTTTTTGTCCTTTGAAGCACTTCCTTTCTTTATAGCACTGTAATTATGCCCCGGGTTTACCACACATATGCCCTGTTAAGCCATAGAATCATCCAATTCTCCAAAGAGCTCTGATACAATGTATTGATGTATAGAAACCAGTCTAAAGTGTGCATTGTTTATTTTTAGTCCTAATTTACTGAGGTCAAAACAAACTTCACAAGGTTTGCTTTGTAAAGAAAAGAGCTTTGTTTTTTGTTTTGTTTTGTTTTTTTAAGAGAGAGGGGCAGTGAGGGGGGGGGAAGAATATTTTATTTAGTTTTTCATGCAGCTTTTGTTGCTCCAAGACTTTGTTGTGTACATGGTGCTAGGGTTTGAACTCAAGTACTCATGCATGCTGGGCAAGTGCCATAACCCCATGAGCCATGTTTTAAATGTGGGAGTATTAATCATCCAAATAATGACAGTGAAAATGATTCAGAGAGAATGAAGAACATAGAATTTTTCCTGGTTGCTTGGGTATATGACCACTCACATATTATAAAGTCTCATAGTCATAACTGAAGTTGAAGGCAAAAATCATACAGCATTATTTACAGAAATGTACTAATAAACCAAGAGAATGCTCAGAGTCTAAGTGACAACCACAAGGAAAAAATAAATTATCTTAAAGGAAAGGAAATCATTGAAAGAAGAAATGAATCAAAACCAAGACAGAAACCGATGCCCTCTGTGTCAGATGGAAACGTGATGGTTTATGGGCCTTTCATGAAGTAAAAGCTATACTAAAGTTATCGAAATCTTAGAGAAAGACTGTATCAAATACCTTTGCTTGGGAATTTTTGATGAACCATGACAAGAAGATTGCTCAAATTTAACTTCACAGTGTTACCAAGGCTTAGCATATTGGGATCTGGTTAATGACATACGAGATGAATACTTACAACAAATAGGGCTCGAATGATTCATGGCAACTTAATGAAAGCACAGCTATTGTTCACATGGAAATTTATTCAGTATATCTTTTATTTGAACATGGTAGTGAAATGAAAAAAAAAATTATTTTATGCAGCTTAATTGCCAGCAAACCAGCCAGCACTGAAATGTGTTAAACTCTGATGGATTATAATGTTAACAAACATGATTTAGAGTTTTAAGATTTGGGGAAGAATGGTTTTTGATTTCACAAGTGCAATAACATGAAAATATTCTGGGTTATTGATCCTGAGTAACCTTAAGGATCCCAGGAAAAATAGTCATCATCTTTTCCATTTAGGTGAAATAGACCCTTTTTATATCCTTTGATATTTTAAGTCATTTTATAAGTAATTTACAGAAGTAAAAAAGGGGTAGCTGACAACAATTTTATTAAGCTGATAGTTTTAAGAATTTAAACATAGCAAGAATCTTAGAATCATTGCCATACACTTTTCAAAACATAAAACTTTTCATCAAAATTGGATGGTTCAAGTTGTAAAATACTGCTTGATATAATCCTTCCTGTTGAATGACTGTCTTCATGAGAATACTGTTTCCTTTTATTTCTTAGAAGTACATTGATCTCTCATATATTCTTGAGTTTGAGAAAATCCATCATTTGAAGTCTTCTTGTCTGAGGTTCAACCAAATGGTCAATTTCATCATTATCATTAGTGAAAAAAATGCTGTTCTCTCTTTGCCATCTAATTTGAGTCTAGTAACTGAGACATACTTCCTCTGCTTTCTTCTCTTTGACCTTGTAATAAACAGAAAGCCAGAAGAAGGCTAAAAGCATTCTGTCTCCAGTTTCCACCATTTGTCTGTCTCCACAATGTGGTACTTTAGTTAATGCAAAAAGAACACTGTGTCCTGGTCCAGCCGGGTTCTGACCTGAGGGACGGGCTGGGGGTGAGAAAAACCATAGTCTGGAGACCCGGAACGGTCTTTCTTTATCCAAGCTTTACTCTCTTTTTTATATCCATGCTTTACATATCTCTTTCAAGGCAACGTAAATATCTTAGTCTATTCATCCATTTGTGCTGCTACGACAAAATGCCTAACATTGGATGATCTCAAACAAGTCAAGGCAACGCTGCAAGACTGCACTCCAGAACAAATATGGACAGCAATTACTCACAGTTCTGGAAGCTGGGAAGTTCAGGATCCAGGCATAGGCAGGTTCGGCTGCTGACAAGAGCTCATCCATCAAAGGAACAGGGACATCACAGCCAGCAGAACAGTGTGAGAGCTCTCTCCGAAAGGAAGCGCTCTGGACTGCTGGCTGGAGTCTCTTTTTTAAAGGCCTTCACCCC
>PVKS010024042.1:11920-31528 GCA_004027875.1 Aplodontia rufa | reverse complement strand
TGGCAGAGGCTGGTTTAGAGATAAACACTATTGAACGAGCTTCACTTTGCCCTGCACCCAAGGTGATGAAACTGACAGATGGTGTGGCTGCTAGAAAGAGCAGGAGACAACCTCTCTGTCCAGTCAACATTGCTTTTGTCCGGGCGGGACAGTGCGTCAGTTCAAGACTTCACACGGGGGACTCCTGAATATGTAACCCTAATAGAAGTTGTTTTTCTCACCTGATGCTGATCCTACTAAAGGTTATTGGGCAGGGGAAAGGAAATCAGCATTTTTTTTTTTATTATCTGTCATGTGCCAAATGCTGGAATATGTGTTGTTTGCAATGCTGTACAAGGAGAAAAGTCTGTCTATAATACAAGTATTAGCTCCATTTTACACATGGGAATGGTGAGACACTGGATCCCCAGGGTGGAAGGCGACAGAAAGAGACTAATGAAATAACTACATACAAACAGTAAATAAAACATAAATGCAGATTTTAACAAATAATTACAAGGAGACACCCTTATAACTACAGTCAGGCCAAGAAACAAAATGAGGGGGCTGGAGCGGTGGCTCAGCAGCCAAGGTGCTTGCCTTGCATGTGCAAGGACATGGGTTCGAACCCCAGAACCACATACACAATAAAATGTCAGAGCAATGAAAGCCAAATGAAAAACTAAATAAAATTGATTCTCTATTTCCCTCCCCCCGACTGTCCTTCTCTATTTTTTCTTAAAGAGAGAAGGACAGTGAGAAAGAGAGAGAGAGAGAGAGAGAATCAATTTTTATTGAGTTTTTTGCATGGCTTTAGTTGCTCTGACACTTAGTTGTGAACGTGGGTTGCTGGGGTTTGAACCCTTGTACTTGTGCATGCTGGGCAAGCACCATAACCACTGAGCCACCGCTCCAGCCCCTGTTCTTTTCTCTTTAAAAGAAAAAAAAAAAAAGAAAAGAAATAATACAAGTGATCTTTATGTATCCCTTATTTCCCTTTTATTTCCCTTTAGAGGTGACCACTCCATGAACTTTTGTGGTAATCAATTCTTCACTGTATTTAAAATTTAACCCACCAAAACTATGGATTAGTTTTTGCTAGATTTTAGTTTTATATAAATGGTATCCTATTGCATATATGCCCATTCTCCCAAAATTAATTTATAGATTCTACAACCACAATCAAAATTCTGAACGTGATTTTGACAAATTGATTGTATACAAAAATGCAAAGGGGAGAGAATTGGTGAGACAGTTAAGAAGAAAATTAACAAAGAAAAAGAAGTTTTTCTACCAGATATAGAAGCCATACTTATTAAGACATTGTGGTGTTACCCACAGTCAGACAAATAGACCAACAGAACGGAGTAGAGCCTGAAACACATACTCATAGTGGAGCTTGGTGGTGACACTGCAGACCATTGGAGACCATGACCGTCTCTGGGACAGTTGGGTACCTATGTAGGGAAAAACCATGTGAGAGTTAATTCTAGATGGATTAAATACTTAAATTTGAAAGGCTTTTAGAAAATATGCTAGGCCAGCCTTCCATATCCATAGCTTCCATATTTGTGGATTCAATCAACTGTGGGTAGAAAATACTCAGAAAAAAATAATCTGTACAAACTTTTTTCTTATCATTTTCCCTAAGTAATATAATATACAACTACATACATAGCATTCAAGTTTTGTTAGGCATTCTAAGTAATCTAGAAGTGATTTTAAGTGTGCAGGAGGATGTGTAGGTTATATGCAAATACGATTCCATTTTACATAGGGTCTTAAGCAGCTACAGATTTTGGCATCCATGGGGGTGGTGGGTGGAATCAATCCCCTTGAATTTGAGGGATAACTTTATCTTCATGAATTCAGATTGAGAAGGATTTTTTTTAAAGATGCAAAAGCAGAATTAGAGTTAAATTTAGATTTAATTGGTTGCCAAGTTTATGTTCTTTTGACTATGACATGTTTAAGAGAGACAAATATCTCTGTTATGTGGTATTCTTTGATGCTGCATTTACACTCATGAAAAAAGAAAAAGAGGGACTTGATTTAAAAAATACTTGGAACAGCCTTGGGAGTGAGATAATTCCTTCAAACAAACATGATCAGCTTTACGCACATGTGACTAACTTCACCAAATTCACTCTGCTGTGTGCAAGATCCTGTGAAGTGGATCCAACTCTGCAGACACTGAGGACAGATGAGCGCTGGCCTGGATCACAAGGTTCTAGAGCTTGTCATTTCTGGATACAAGGCTTTGGGTCCCTGTACGATTTGTTGGTTGACTTTATCTCCTGTTGAACGATGCCATGCTTGTGTAACAATGTTCCAAAGCCCAGGTGCAGTGACCCTGAGTGTGCCACAGTAGATACAACTGCATCCTGCATGTGCCTGTGGGCCTCACCATTTCAGTCCCTGAAAAAGTGTCCTACTGCAAGCGTCTGTGACACTGACTGAGGACTTTCTCTTGATCCAAACTGCGGCCAATCAGAAGCAAATGAAGTGCCTTGTTGGCAAATTAATTAATCTCTCTCTGCTAATGATGGATGGGAATCATAAGATCAAGTCTAGCGCTGTTGCCAGTTAAGATCAATGGAGGGATATTTGAGAACTGCTTGACTGAACCCGAAAGAATCAAGTATGGAAAGATATTGCTAAGAACCCCAACAGAGATCAATGGGAGAAGGAAGAATAAGACAGCTAGGGGTGTATTATAGTTTGCATATGAGGTATCCCCTGAAAAGCTCATGTGTTAATGTAGGAATGTTCAGAGGTTAAAAGATTTAGGTGATGAGAACTGTAAATTTATCGGCGGATTAATCCGCTTGATGGATTAATAATTTCATCAGGTTACTGGGTGGTAACTGTAGGCTGATGGGCATGACTGGAGAAAGTAGATCATTGGGGGTGTCCCCTTGTAGGTTATATATTGTCCCCTGGCTCCTCACTCTCCTTCCTGGCTGAGCTGCTTTCCTCTACCACACCCTTTCACTATGATGTTCTGCCTTACCTTGTGCCCAGAGTAATGCAATGGGTCTACCACGTATTGAGATCTCCAAAACTATGAGCCCAAAATCATCTTTTCTTCCTCTAAGTTGTTCTTGTTAGGGATTTTTGTCACAGCAACAAAAAGCTGATTAACACAATATAAGCAGAGAGTGTTATCCTGGCTCTAATATTTAGTCACAACGTGAAAAGATATGAATTAGTATTCTTCAGTTGCAGATACAAGGAGCAAGTAACTTGAAAGAGTGAAGAAAAGGGAAGGGGTCCCGCAGAACTCAACAGCAGAAATGCAGCTAGGCTCAGTGAGGGTCTAAAAGGGAAGTTCTGGAAGGTCACAGGCTTGCTCTTCCATCATGTTTTTCTGTTACTTCTGCTTTACTCTGCTGACCAGTTTCTCCGTTCCTTTGTGCACAGGTACATGGTAAGGAGTATGGTTCTGTAACATATTTACAAATTATATCCCCTGAATATAAAAATTGTATTTCTAGTCATATAAAGTCTTAAATCATTAATGGTTTCAAATGGTAAAGCAGATAAAATGATTGGTACATCTGGGTATATATCCCTTGTCCAGTCTGTTAACGAGTGGGTTCTGTGTATAGGGCACAAACATGGGTCTTATGGATCCACTTGTGTTAAGGAAAATTCCCACAGAAGGTGGGGAGAGGTTGAAGGATGTCTACTTCAGAGGTAGATGGATGCTGCTGGGAATGTCACATAATCTTCCTAGCTCTTGTTTCTTCCTATATAGCAAGAAGGACTTGTGGCCAATGACAGCTTTAGATTGAGCATCTATGAACTTAATGTCCTCCTTTACATTCTATGACATTTTGTGGAGTCCAACAACCATTTCTGGTAACTGTCAGGGGAACATTTTTACAGAAGAGCTGCCTTGTTTTAGCCAGGACTCCTTTCCCTCTCAAGGTGACTTGAATTATTTTTCTTCTGGAAAGTAGGTACACACTAGGAGAACTGTGGAGGTGGCTTGGTAGCTGGTGGGGAGCCCTGTTCCAGCTCTTCTGTCTGGTTCAACCTTCACATGGAGGGTACATTGCAGACATCCCAGGCAGACAGAACAGGATAGGCTATACCTGAAGATTAGCTTTACCCTTCCTTGCTACTTGTATTACATTCCTGCCAAATGACAGTAGGTGGCTCATTTGCATTAATGATGAACTCAGTCCTAGACAATAGGAGCAAATAGAAAGTGAATAAATAACTTTTCCCTGGGTTAACCTCTGTGTTCTTCCACATCCCACCAATTATCCACTTTTATGCCCTACTGCACATATCCAATTTTTTTTTTGAGAGAGAGAATCAATTTTTATAAACACTGGTCAGGTCTAAGTGTCATCCCAACTGGGACTGCTCATACTAGTGGGCTTGGCACTGGAGCTCCACCCACTCAGGGCTCAGCGCACCATTCCTGGCTCCTCCCACCCACAGCAGCCTCATCTTTCATCCTAGGGGAATCCTTTCAGCCAGTACAACCACTGCTGGCTTCTACATCCGAAAGCTAACCACTGCTGTGTCCCAGCATCTTCCCAAAATTCTGGGTACCCCGGGACAGAGAACCCACCTTGGCACGAACGAGTGAACATCCATACACTCTATAAGCCCCGTCATTGCAATTGCTGTCAAGAATGCAGACTTCGTACATACGGAGCACTGCTCATTTTCACACTCTTTTCCTCTCAGTGTGTGAAACATCCCTGTCGGATGAGGGAGAGTTCTGGTATAAGAACTTTATCTGAGGGTTCAGAAATGGAGCTGGCAGGTCTGCTGGGGCTCCAGATGGGTCTGCCAGTTCTCCAGATTCTCAAGGCTGGGAGCTTTCAACTGGATTCCACCCCTAACAGGAAGCCCTGTAGTCGTTTTCTATTCGACCTCCCTTTATCTGCAATTTGGTGCAAAGCAAAATGAAGGCAAGTTTTTTTTTTTAATTAAGGAGTTGAGTTATTGTACAATCATAAAAGCATATAAAGTAACAATATGATATGCATTATTTTTAGAGAGAGAGAGAGAAAGGGAGAATCAATTTTAATTAGTTTTTCATCTGGTTTTTGTTGCTCCAACACTTCATTGTGTACGTGGTGCTGGGGTTTGAACTCAAATCCTCATGCATGCCAGGCAAGCTCCGTAACCACCAAGCCATTGCTCCAGCCCATGCATTTGTTCTTAAACCAGAATTACCCCCACATCGCCCACACCCCAGTCTCTTGTTTCTTCTATATTTCAAAGGCAAGTTTTAAACATTGTATGAAGATGCAAACTTGGGGATGACTCTAGAAAGACCAGAGGAGGAGAATTCTGAAGACTCCACTCTTTCACACACCCCTGTATTTACACACACACACACACACACACACACACACACACACACACAAAATGTTAGACATGTAAATACAGAGACTATTTTATATATAAATTACATTGGTCTGGCTATAGTTTGCTAATAATTATGCATGCATTTAGTTTTAAAACACTCCAAATAGTTTTTAGAAATTTTAAGTTTTTACAAAAGAATTTTTACAAGGTAGATTTATCAACCTTTCCCTTTTCTGAATTGTGTAACACACTTAGAAAGACTTTCTGCACTTCATGATGTGTTTTTAAGGATTTCCCCATGATTTTTTTTCTAGTTTTTTTTAAATTTCACTAACACTTAAATCTTTTTATGTAAGGGAATTTAACCAAATGTAAGACTTGATTTCATTTTTCTCCAGGAGTCTGCTTAGTTCTTCCAACACTATTAAGAAATAATCTACCAATTATGAACAGATTAAGAACCAGATGTGTGGAGTCTATTGTTTGTGACTTCTCACATGTGTTTTGCTACTTGGATTTTATATTATTCCTATGGGAGAGTGAAAGGGTTACAAACATATTACCTGAACTATTCAGAAAAAAACTATTTAATATGCTCAGAAACATTTACAGTTAGGGGCTAGAGCAGTGGCTCAGCGGTTAGAGCACTTGCCAGGAATGCACAAGGATCTGGGTTTGAACCCCAGTACCACACACACAGCTACAGGTCAGAAAAACAAGAACCAGATGAAAAAATAAATAAAATAGATTCTCTTTCTCTTTTAAAAATATTTTTAGTTATAAAATTATGATTGAGAAAATATGAAGAAGATCTAAGAATAAAGAGGAAGCATATAATTAAAATTGTTAAGAAAGAAGTAGTAACAGTGGTTAGCATACATGAAAAGTCTGCAGAAATTTTAAATCCTAAAGTTGTGTTTTCAACATTCATATGAAGTTGGTAGAATAAGACAACTTGATGGATCAGAGGCAGAATAACAGGACAGATGATAGTCTGGAGAAGAGATTTAATTTTGGAGGGAGGAATTTTATAGGGGTTTCTTAGGTCACCATGCAGGTGTCAGTTATTTTGGAAGGATCAAAAATACACAGTTCTTTGCCCTTCTATGTGTTGATAAAGACAAGAAAACTGACTTGATGTGGTAACGTGAGGAGGGGTTGTTGGGTAGGCAGACTCCGCTCTTCCACTCTGCATTCTCCTTGCTTTAAGATCTTTCCTTTTACAAGCAGTATGAAGGGGCTGGAACAGCGGCTCAGCAGTTATGGCACTATAAAGGAAAGGGGGAAGGAAGGGTGAGATTACGTAAAGAACCATTCAAGCACAAATTAATAGATGAGCTAAAGGAAGTCTAGTAAAGCAGAAGAAAAAGAAAGGGAGAGGGGAGGGAGGATGGGAAGTAAAAGGGGCTAAAAAAAGTAGAGTATATTTTGCACTTCTAAGACCCTAAATAGTTCTCCATCAATAAAAGCTGGAAAAGGGAGGAGATCAGTCAGTAAAGGAAAGGGGCCAGGAGGTAGGAACAGATGAGGGAGCGGGGAGCGTTTGGGAGGAAACTTGGCCAAATTATATTGTTATATTGTGTGCTTGTGTGAATATGTGACAACAAATCCCATCATTATATACAACTATAATGCACAAATAAAATATGTGGAATAAAACCCCTTATAGCTATCATACTTATGGTGGTAAACTGGATGCTTTCCAGTTAAGACTAGGAAAAAAGCAACTATGTTCTCTTTCATCCCTCCTGTTCAACACAATGGAAGTCAAATGGTATACATTTTGGGGAAAAAAAGGTATTTCCTTTTAACTGCCTTACTAGCATAAAGTAACCTGGGACCTGGGTTCCAGTTCAGTTCTGCAATTGATTTTACCACTTCCTTATTTGATATTTACTTCCACTAAATGATTTTGAGGTAATCTTTGAGCTAGGAAAGACATTAAGCAATATCCTAGACCCCATGTATTCTCCATCATTTCTCCCAAAATTGACCCTCACAATCATAAAAGCTGAGAAAAAAGACAAGGTGCTCACCTTCAAAAGCTGGCCAAGATCCAGATCCTAGTTCTCAGCAATCTAATTGGGATTCTGTCCCTCAAATTCTTCGTGCAGAAAATCAGTTCTATAAGCTGGGCAGTGTGGTACATGTCCATCATCTCAACTTGGAAGGCTGAAGCAGGAGGATCCAAGTTCAAGGCCAGCCCTGGAAATTTAGTGAGACACTGTCTTAAAATTTAAAAAGGGCTGGTGATGTAGTTTAGTGATAGAGGGCTCCAGGTCCAATCCCAAATACTTTAAAAAATAAAAATACTTCTATGATATCTCCATTTGATATATTTTACTCTAGAATTAAGTTACCATATTTTCCTAATTTATGCCAAAGCTGTGGGTGGGGGTGAGGGAAGCAGTCAAATGTTAGTTCAAAGAATGTTCTGTGTAGCATTAAGGAGAATATCTTACAGGAGGTGCACACCTGTAGTCCCAGCAACTCAGGAGGCAGAGGCAGGAGGATTCCAAGTTCAAGGCTATCCTGGGGAACTTAAGGTCTGGGGATGTAGCTGAGAGGCAGAGCACCCCTGGGTTCAATCCCTAGTACTGGGGGAGTAAGGAGAATGTCATCATATTTTTCTTTCTTCTTTCTTTCTTTCTTTCTTTCGAGAAAGGAAGAAAGAAAGAGAATCAATTTTATTTATTTTTTTATCTGGCCTTTGTTTCTCTAACACTTAGTTGTGTACGTGGTGCTGAGGTTTGAACCTAGGTCTATCGTGCATGCCAGGCAAGCACTCCAACTGCTGAACCACCGCTCCAGCCCCCATAATACTTTTGTTTATTCAGTTCTTCATTCACATTCATTCCACAAAGGATAAACATCTGGTAGGAAATACTATTCTGCAAAAATAGCTCAATTCAAATTGGCTTAATAGATAAAATGATTTATTGGCTCATTTAAATGAAAAGTCTAGACAAAGGGAAGATTTAAGGGTGATTCCCGCCACCTAGAGTGGTTCAACAGTATGCCGTTCTTCATAGAGGCATTACTTTTATCCTCATGATGACTCAATGTCTATAGAAGTTCCAAATTCATACCCTCATCATAAGAGCTGTAATGGTCCATCATTCATTTAACCTGGACCAGCTTAGATCATTGGGCCAATGTCTGTGGCCCAAGGAATAGAAAGTGCTGATTAACTTTACCAACAAGTGTATGCGTATGTGTATCTAATTAAAAATTAGTACTGCCAGGATGCAGGAAGGAGGAAGGCTTTCTGGGTTGGCAAAGAACAAATGTCCAAAGTTGACTGTGTGTTCCACTGTGTGGAAGATAAAATTATGAATCAGAGTACTGACTGCTCCCAAGGCCTCAAAGAGAAATAATCAAGAGAAGATGTATTTCCTGAATACCTGTATATCAGTGTATTTCACTCTGGTATTAACCAACTTTGATGCTGTAATCAAAACCTCAAGGAAGAGAGCATTATTACGTTTTTCATGACTCTGTAGACACTGCTATCTTGGTATTATAGCACTTACACAATGGTAAAAAAAACCCGAAAACCCAAAACAAAAAAACAAATATGAGAAATGTAGCAAAAGCATTGGATAAGGAAAGCAAAATAATTCAGTGTTCTGAATGCTGATTCCTTTCATCTGCGTGTATTTGTTAACTGTTCATTCCTAACAAGCTTCTCATTCTGCATGTGGAAAAAGAAAATTAAATATTATATTCTTCCTTCCTGGAGCTCTCTTATGTTAAACTGTTCCCATGTATTTTGAGGGTTCTTTTGACTTGTCTTTCACTTGGAAGCTATCACTGTGGTAGGCTGAATAATGGCCCCCCAGAGATGTCCTCATTGGAATCCCTGGAACTATGAACGTTACCTTATATGGCAAAGGGACTTTGCAGATGTGACTAAGTTAAGGATCTTGAGATGGGGAGATTAGCCTGGATTAATCAGCTAGTTTTGGTATCAGGCCAAGAGTCATTATGAGAGCAAGGCAGGAAGGTCAAAGAAGGAGTCGGGACGACAGGTACAGGAGCTGAAGCTGTACGCTTTGTAGATGGAGGAAGTGGACTAGGAGCCAAGCAATGCAGGTGGTCTCTCAAGCTGGAAAAGACCCAGACACTGATTCTCCCCTGGAGCCCCTACAAGTCACCAGCCTCGGAAATACCTTATTTTTTAACCCCTTAAAATTCAGACTTCTGACCTCTATAAGTCTAAAAGAATAAACTTGTGTTGATTTTTTTAAACTGGGGATTGAACTCAAAGGCACTTAACCTTTGATCTTTATCCTCAGTCCTTTTTATTTTTTATTTTGAGACAGGGTATCACCAAGTTGCTTAAGGCCTAAGTTGCTAAGGCTGTTCTTGAACTCGCAATCTTCCTCTAAGCCTTCCATGCCACTGGAATTATAGGCATGTGCCTCCATGCCCAGAAAATTTATGTTGTTTTTGAGCCATCAAGTTTGTGATAGCTTCTTACAGTGGCAAGGGAACTAATACAATTCCAGTGCCATTTTCAAACTTCTATGTTCTCTGTGCTGCAGATGCTTCAGAGAAGTCTTTATATAATGCAAATCAGGATGCAAAAAGCTTTTCACAGGCCTGTCATAGTCTAAGAGATGGCATCCAAACTCCTTCACCAAGTGTCTTCATCTCCCTTTACTCCCCCTTCCTCCTTCCTTTCATTGGTTCCCACTAGGGTTAGTCAGCTTTTCCTCATTGACCAAAATACCCAACAAGGACAATTTAGAGGAGAAAAGATTTATATCGGCTCGTAGTTCCAGAGGTTTACTCTACAGTTGGCTGAATCCATTACCTCTGGGCCCAAGATGAGGCAGAACATCATCACAGAAGAGCATGGTGAAGGGGCCAGGAAGTAGAGGGAAGGGGAAAGGGGCCATGGGGAAGATGTACCCTTCTGGGGTACACCCCCAGTGACCGACCTCCTGCAGCCATGTCCTGCCTGCCCACAGTTACCACTCATTCAGTTCTTTCAAACTAGGATGGCCCAATTAGGTTATAGCTCTTTTTTTTTTTAAGTGTTACAGCAGAAGTTTATTAAAATCTATTTACATAGTGTTTTGCACACACACACACACACACACACACACACTCACACACTCACACTGTACAGTCCTCAGCCTTCAGGCAACCCACTCTATTCTCAGAATTGCTTCATGAGAAGTGGATCTCTGCCCTCCCCTCAACAAGACAGGTGTGCTTCTCTCCGAAGATGGAGTGTGTAACTGCACCACCTTTGCTGGACAGGGCTGGGACCCCAAAGCCTCTGCAGAGTGAAGAGATGTGAACACAGAGCCTTCTCCAAAATGCAATGCTCCAACAGTTGTAGTGCAAGAAATGCATGAATGGCAGCTCTTCTGAGGCCTGTGTGCCAGTGGGTGGCCACAGGAGAGACTGAGGACCCAGCCAGGAGGTCCCAGATGTGGAGAGTGGCCAGCCAGGACTATTTGGCCTCCAGAGCCTCTTCTTCTGCTTCATCCTCAGAGGCAGCCATCACTCTGGAGGTCCAGGCTCAGGAAGGGCATCAGTCACTTTGCTGGTTTCTTTGCCCAAGGCCCCTGCTATAATTTCAAACAGAATTCTGTTGATTTTCCATTTCGGCTTTTTCTTCCATTTCTTCTTGGTTGTCCATGTTTTCAAAAGTGTCCTCTAACCTCTCTTCTATGATCTAAGCTTTCATCATTTCTTTGGACAGCTCCCTCATGGTGGCCAGGATTTCTGGGATCTTCATGAGACTCTGCATGGCCTTCATGACTTCCGTGCTCTTCTGCAAGGAACCGGCCACTCACAGGACAGCAAGCTGGTGCTTCATCCCCATGAGCACAGAGTTCATGTGCACTTTGGACACATAGAGCTTGCTCATGGCCTTCCTGGACCTGATCATCTCCTTGGCCAGGACCACACACATGTACCTCTGGCCCTTCTTGGCAGTGTCTTTCACCGATTGCTACACTTTCTCCTCTCTTTGGATATCTCTTATTTGCCTGTCAACAACTCTCATTTCCTTTCTTATCTTCAATGACCCATTGACCTTACCTTTAATGACCCATTGATCCGCTCCTTGGGTGGCCTCTCCTGGGTTTTTCCAAACAGATCCATGGTGAACTGAACTCATCTTGCCCCTTACCAGTTCACAGCTCTTATAATCTAATCATCTCACCTCTGAAAATGCCTGTATTAACACACGAATTTTGGGGGACACCTCATAGCCATACATAACACCACTTGAGACCCTGGGGTTTTGCACATGCTTTTCCTGTCTGCTCTTTTCTACCTGGTCAGTTCGCATTCCTTCAACATCTGCTGGACTATGAAGTGTTTAGGACTGCCTGGATTGTGCCTTTTCATAATTCCCACAGCATTCTCTAGGGACCTTGATAAGTACCACAAGCCACTCTGTTGTCATTGTACTGTTTACATCTGTTTCTCCTGGCAGGAGCTGAGACTTAGGGAGACCACCAATAACTGTTAGCTGAAGACATGGATGATCATTCGTGTTACTTCATTGTCTCCTTCCTTCCTCTAATAAGAGTGTAGCTAAACCTTAAAATGATTCCTCATGGGCTGGGGATCTGGGGATGTGGCACAGTGGTAGAACACTTGCTTTCCATGTGTGAGACTTGGGTTCAATCCCCAGTACCAAAAGAAAGAAAAAAAGAAAAAGTTCTTCTGGGTTTACTTTTACCAAACAGACCTCTACCTCAGTCAGAATGCTCCAGGAGACACAAGGGTGGACGACCCAGGGTATTGGATGCTCAGTTTGAGCACAACCTTTGTACCTATGGATACAAATTCAGCAAAAGGACGCCCAGCTTGGGAATAGTTTTAGAAAGAAAGATATACAAGAATTTCAAATCACAGAAAGTCAGTAAACATCTAGGCTTTAACTGATGATCTCGAAGTACTTTTAAATAAAAGCATAAAAATGAGAGAGATGAGGTGCTTTGACCAGTCACCTGGTACAGTCAGGTCTTTGTAATTAGCAGTAGCTAATTTACCCTGACTCTCTTGTTCTTCAGTGTGGGCCACAAAGGTTATCTTTGCTACCATTCTTCCTTTGTCCCAATTTCCTAGAAACTCCAGCTATTAATGGAAAGGGCCTGAGAGAGAAAGAAACATTGAGAAAAACAGGCAAGATGAAAGTCAAGATTAGACAATCAAAAAGGAAAAATCAAAGTTTGAATATTGTCACGACAGAGTTCCCAGTCATCATAACCAGTGATCTAGGTGCAAATTCAGGTTTCTTGAATTCTAAAACATGTATAATCTGGGGCTCTCTTTAGGAAAAAAAATAAAAAATATTATTTGTTAATTTTACAGAAACAAATCATCAAATGAACCTATTGGCCTGGGCAAGGGATTCCCAGAGCTGAAGTTTTATTTCACTGTAGACTCCTCTGAGGGTCTGCAAAGTCCACGGATATTGCTTGCGACACAGGCACACACCTCCCTGCCATTTCCCACCCTAGGGCTTGGCAGGAGCCTAATGACTTCTATTAGTAATAATGTTCCTGATGCTTTCTGGATCATGAGTGGAGTGTTGAGGACCCTGCAAAGGCTCATGTCCTGGAAAAGTTAGAGATTTGCTTGGCTCTCAGGACTCTATACAGGGTGTCTGTGACTAGAGCATCAGTCTCTTATCAGGGCTCAGTTTCCTCAAAAACATTAACGTTCATCTCCCAGCAGTTATGTATGTGCAGGGCTCTGGGGGAAATGCCAGTGGGCTTTGCCGTGTCAGATACAATGGCTATTCAGCCCCCAGGACTACTGAGCTAGCCAGGCCTGCATCAGAGGGCTTTGGGCATTCACTCCAATGCAACCAGAAAGTGTAACACCCCGTCAACCAATAGAGGACATAATAGGAAAATGCCCCACTTTCCCTTTCTCTCAGCAGCTCAATTCTAAAATGTGTCACACAAAATGTGTTAGAGACCACTCTGGGACATTGAGGCTAATCTCATCACTTCCTCCTTTCCCAGTCTTATTTTCCCCAGTTTCCTCACTCTGCCTCCTAGAATTATCTCCAAAGCAAACTGCTCGAGGTCTACTTTTTTTTTTTTTTTGAGTAAATCCAGACTAAGGCATTGCTTAAACCACAACTACTCATTAGGGGAAATGAAGACTTTCATGACTTAACTATGGTCATAGAGAGCAGAAAGTTTTCTGCTCTTTGATTTTGAAGTCTCACTGCCTGACTAATCATCTAGTAACTTTAAGGATATTCAACTTCTCTTCCCCTGACTGGCAGCAAGTCACTCTCCAGAGACCATCCCTGTCTGCACTCCCAAATTATAGCACCCAGAATCCAGCCAGCTCGGACACAATGGCGGTGCGGGGCTATACAAATGTGCCACTGAAAGAAAAGGCTATTTTCCATCACTCTTGGGCTTGACTTGTAAAGTTTTCATAAAGATGCATGGAAGCAATTGTAACGAAAAGATTTTATGTATTTTTGATGCAATGCTTATTTATTCAAATTATCTTTAAAACCGAATCCCATGATGTTAGAGGATTATAGAGAAAATCTTAGGTTTCATTTTCAAAGCTATAGATTTCTCATTTATATTATTTATTGTTTTTGGTAGAAACAAAATGACCCAGTTTGAAGGTTCAGTTAGGATTTCGTGTTCTTCACAGGACATTTTTCCTATTGAATATGCAAATTCATTCTTTTGTTTGAGGAGTCCCAAAGCAGGTCTTTGAACAAGGATAACTTCACATTTTCAAGGCAAGGCAAACTTTGTGTAAATTATGAACCATATCAGCTTCAGGCTTTATTCGAATCCAAAGTGATTTTGACTTTTCTGTTTTGTTTTTATAACTTTGAATATCAGAGAAAATTCATACATTCCTTTTAAATCAGACTGAAGGAGGCTTCATGGATTAGAAGAAAGAGATTAAGTTAACCTCCAGGGTCAGGCAGCTGACTGTAGATTGGGAAGACCCTGGTTTCCCTGAAGGATAGGACTTCAACTCTTGACGCACAAGTGATGACACCGAGGAGGAAACAGGAGTCTCTGCCTGACTGACTTTCACCTGAGCAGGGAGTAAGGAACACCAGGGCTTGTGTTGCCCACAGTGGGAGTGCACCTTCACATGGACTTAACAAAAAGCGCCTCTGAGTGTAGACAAGGGAGGTTCTCTACCTCAGCCCTCCCAGACCAATTTATAGCTCTGAAGCTATTAGCCAGAAACACACTGTGGAACTGAGCCCCACCCCCAAATTCACATTGAGCCCCAACCTCTAATGTGATGGTATTTGCAGATGAGGACTTTGCAAGATAATTTGGTCTAGATGAAGTGGGGGTGGGGGCCTCCTGTAGGTAAAAAAGAGACACCAGGCAGCTGTCTGCCTGCCTCCCTCTCGCTCTTTCTGCCCCTCCCCCTCTCACTATATGAGCATAGAATAGGAAAGTGGCCATCTGCAGGCTGGGAAGAAAGCCTTCCTTGGAACCCAACCATGTTGGCACCCTCATCTCAGACTGTTAGTCTCTAGAACTATGAGGAAATTATTCTCTGTTGCTTAAGCCTTCCCAGCCTGTGGTATTTTGTTATAGCAGCCTGAGCTAAGACTGTGTGTAAACTCCATAAGCAACACTCAGGTAGGCTGAGAATTCAAACCACCTCTTTGCTTTTCCCTTGGAAGTTCCTAATTTATCTTAGAATTTTCCTAATAACCATAGTTCCTGGAATCAAACAAAAAATGACCATAGACCAGAACAAAGGGTTTTGGTTGCTTTCCAAATTTTCATGTTTGTCAAATATGAAAGATGTTATTATCAGTCTGTAGAGCTCAAGAGGATGATTTTACTGTGTATAATTTATGCTTCAGTAAACCTGGATAAAAGAAAAAAGATGAATGCTTTGAAATAGATTTCTATGAGGAAAGCCTGGAATTATTGGTGTTATTTAATTTAGAAAAGACAAATTCAGCAATAGCTTAATAATAGTTAAATAACAGGTTAAATCCAAATGTTGATTTCCTGACATTTGGATTCTGAAGGGTGCTTTGTAGCAAAAACAGTGTCTAAATCCTTGTTATATATGTACACAGCATTGCATCAAATTCTTCATTCATAATATATCCTCATTGGTTCAAGCATTCACGGTCTTTTATTTAATTATTAGATATTTTAACTAATGCAATAAATACCCGAGAATGCAGCACCTAAAGCAAAAGCTTGTACCTTAGGGCTGGAGCGGTGGCTCAGCGGTTTTGGCACTTGCCTGGCAAGCACAAGAACCCGGGTTCAAACCCCAGCACCACGTACACAACAAAGTGTTGGAGTAACCAAGGCCATGTGAAAAACTAAATAAAGTTGTTTCTCTCTTTCTCTGTCTTTCTCACTGTCCCTCTCTCTTTATTTAAAAAAAAAAAGCTTGTACCTTGACCGTCATTAGCCATTAATCACATAGCACTTTCCATCTAACTATTCTATTCTCTTTTCTCTTACCTATGTAACCATAACCCAGTGCTCATCATTGCCTTGTTTTGCTTTCCAGGTACTTTTTTTTGGAGGGGGTTAATTAAATGTATTCTTAAAAATCACATATGTTCATACATACATTGGTTTTTAATTTTATAGGAAGATTATCTTGCTGTATATAACCTTTTGGACTTATTTTTTCATTTATTAATAAGGTTTATCCAAAGTTGTTATGTGGCTTGCAGTTTATGGCTTGTGATTGTGATGTTAGATGCCACTCTGCATATGTGATAATTTATGAGTCTACCACTATGAAACTATGAAAGGGGACATTTGGTGTTCCCAGGTTTCACTGTTATGAACGCCACTGCTTTGGATATTCTTGTGTTTGTCTCCTTTTGCACACCGTAGTTGTTTCTGTTGACTGTGTACTTAGGAATGGAATTGCTCTTAGGGTACCTGAATGTTCAACTGTGTTAAGGATACCTGGGATTGGTCTGAATTTGATATGGCTGGACACACGGACATGGAAATGACCGTCACAAAGGAAGATTTTTTTTTTATACTCATAGATCCCTAGAGGCTAGAGGCACAGCTTGATGCACAGGGCCACAAGAGGTAAAACCAGGTTGTTTAGAAGGAGTGGGAATGCGAAAAACACTGGCCAGAGCCTTAATTGTGGTTTTCATGGAAGGAACAGGAGTGGCAGGGAAAGCACGTTGAAGATGATTAATTTAAATAATTTCAGCAGGCTCTGGGGTATAAGAGCTCTTCCTGATTGTCAGGTACTTGGCCCTGGGATGATGAGGGCAGGTGGATAATGGCCGGGATTGCAAAAGCTCAGTAAAGGAAGATTGAAGTATGGCTCTGGACTGATGGGATTGCATATGAGAGGCGGGTTCACAGGCAAGTTACTTACTATCTCTAGAAATTGGCCAGTCCTTTTGGGATCTGGCAAGACCCCAAGATATCAAAGCATCAAAAATATAGAACACAAAAAGCTGGGGATGGTTGCATAAGCCTATAATCTCAGCAACTCAGGAGACTGAGGCAGGAGGATTGAAATTTCGAGGCGGATCTCAGCAACTTAGTGAGACCCCATTTCAAAATAAAAAATAAAAAGGACTGGGGATGTGTCTCAATGGTAACACAAGCCAAGTGTGGCGGCACACACCAGTGACTTGGGAGACTAAGACAGGAGGATCACAAGTTCAATGCCAGTCCTAGAAAACTACCCTATACCCTGTCTCCAACAAAAAACAAAAGTAACACAAAAAAGTCATGATTAACATCAACTTATCAACTTTAGTAGGTAATGCCAAACATTACTATCATCCTGCGATCATTATTAGCTTGTTTTGCTTTCTGTATACTTTTTTTTTGGGGGGGGGATATAGTTACCTCAATTTATGTCTCACCAGTAATTTATGAAAGATACTACGGATCCACATCCTCCCCAGAACTTCACATTGTCAAATATTAAACTGTGCTGTTGGAGACTGAGGCCAACATGATGCCTGGCCAGATGCCAGAGAAAAGAATTAGTGGTAAACAACTCTGTAAGAGGCCCAGCTGGCTTGAAAAGAATTAGTGGTAAACAACTCTGTAAGAGGCTCAGCTGGCTTGAAAAGAATTAGTGGTAAACAACTCTGTAAGAGGCCCAGTTGGCTTGTAACTCCCTGAGTAATTAGCAAACTGCCTGACCTCACGACTAAGCTATTTGGCTGATTTGTTGTTGTGATTGGTTGATTATGTTTGCACTGTGTCCCTATTGGGGGTTGTAACAAATAAATACTGGGCGTACATGAAGAGAAGAAGAAAAGCCTTGGCAGTAGAAACAGGGACTCTAGTGAGTGGAGATGTAAAAGCCTTGCCTCTAGTGAGAGGAGAAGGAAAAGCTTTGCCTCTAGAGAGAGGGAAAAAATAAAGCACTTGGAGAACTCAGGACCAGTGTGTCTACTTCATTCCCAGTCAACCGGTCAACCGCCCATTGAGAGCCCTCTGGTTCCTGCAGGCAGGGACACTGTGCTAATGAAAGGCCAGCTCATTCTTAGTCTTCCTAGGCAATCATGACAAAATCCCAGCTCTCTTCACCAAATGATCCCTCATTTCTCAACCAGGCAAAATCTGTCATATTCACATGCGTGTGTCTCTGGACTCCTTTCCATCACTCTGTGAAGTGTCCCTCCTTAGGTCGGCACAGCACTGTATTAATTCCTGGAGATCAGTTTTGCTGTCTGGTCAGGCACTTTCCCCTCTTTGCCCTTTCTGCAGAAATGCTTGCATGTTTCGGCTCTTTACATCTCTACTCAGCAAGAACCTTCAATTTAGGAAAAATCCCCTTCCCTGATACCTGATCATCTTCAATGTCTGATCAAATTCCTTACCTTCAATATCTTATCACTTTGGCCTGCCTTCAGCAAGAATCCCCCTAACTTTGAAAGGTTTCCTTAGTAATTCTGCACTGACTCCCACCCTGTTCCTTGGCTATAAATATTTACCTGTCATTGTATTTGGAAATGAGCCCAATCTCTCTCCTACTGCAATACCTCCATTGCAGTAGTCTCTCAAATAAAGTCTTCCTGGTGTCTTTAATGAGATTTAAAAAAAATAACAATGCCTCTGATCTCTATTCCCTTTTAATTACACTGTCCACAATGACTAACACTTCATTGAAAAGAATTGATTATAGTGAGCATCCTTGCTGTCTTCCTGACCTTGGCTCTGTATAAACTAATTACCATTTTCTTTTAACTTATATTCTCATATATTGATATTGCTTCCCTAGTATTATTTTTTGTTTTTTGTTTTATTTTTTTGGTACCAGAGATTGAACGCAGGGACACTTAATCACTGAGTCACATCCCCAGTCCCTTTTTATTTTTTCTATTGAGATAGGGTATTGCTAAGTTGCTTAGGGCCTAATGAAGTTGCTGAAGCTGGCTTTGAACTTGGTTTTCTCCTGCCTCAGCCTCCGGAGCCACTGGGATTAAAGGTGTGCACCACCACACCCAGTTTCAGGATTCTTTTTTTTTTTTTTCTTTTTCAGTTTTTAAAAGGAAGATTTATTTGACAAGTTTCATTTAGCACAATACGCCTAAAAGGAAATTACAATACAGTGACGATTTAAATCAATGCCTCAGAATTTCATACAGACACCAAGACCAAAATCCAAAAGTATTAGTGTTGTGTCTAATATTTTCTCCTATTAACTTAAAAAAAAAGCTTAAGCTTATGTGCCTTACAGGTTATTAAATGAAATTAGAATTAAACATGCCAAATGTTTCACTTTTAATTATCAACATAGGTCCTATTGTTTTACAAAAAAATGTCTTTCAACATGCATCCAAACAATCATGTTCAATGTAATGTGGTTTAAGAGCAACATTTAACATAATTCAACTGTTTTAACCTAAATACGGTTACCGCTTAAGTACATCCTACAGTATAACTAACTTGAGAAAAGCTGAAGATGGTTTAACAGTTACAGTTTACTCAACTTCGTTGTTACTTCCTGGATGACTGCTGTGTTCGAAAATACTGAACCGTAAGTCCTTCAGAAAATCCTGATTCCCACTTACAGAGTAAGCATGAGTCACAAGCTTGGATTGAATAAACTATTGAACTGAAGGGATTTTTTTTTTTACTTTAAAAAAAGTTGATCAAGAGTCAGTGATCAGGGGCTGGAGCAGTGGATCAGCAGTTATGGCACTTGCCCGGCATGCGAGAGTACACGGATTCAAACCCCAGCACCCACTTACACAACTAAGTGACAGAGCAACGAAAGCCATGTGAAAAACTCGATAAAGATTGATTCTCTCTCTCTCTCTCTCTCTCTCTC